>JANHZT010006982.1:40883-55572 GCA_032468215.1 Stegonotus admiraltiensis | reverse complement strand
AGAATTATGGGTGTGGGCACTCACGTGCGCAACCCCCCGCACTCCCCCCGCTTTTGGCACGCGATGGCAAAAAGGTTAGCCATCACTGGTATAGAGCTTTAGAGATTCCTGAAGGTAGCAGATTATCTGCCTTCTTTTGGACTGGCTAGGGTGTTTTAGGAGTATGAGGAATTTTGTTGTAGTGGTTCCTTTCCTTTCTCCTTGGTTTGTTACAGAATGTTGATGGGTGGGGAAAAGATTAAACTTAAAGCCCCCAGTTGGTGGGCCTCAGTGGTTACATCTACATGAAACAATGAGTTCATCTGCCAGTTGGGGGAGGAGTGTCAGGTATTATCAATATACTATACCTGGCTGCCTGCAGGACTGGTATTACTCCATCATTTCATACTTGCCATATAAAATCCAGCTGAAGTGCATTTGAATTGAATTGAATACTTTATTAGTATGATTAGTGTGATTAGGCACACAAGGAATTTGTCTCTGCTGCAGAAGCTCTCAGTGTTTTACATTTTATCCATTAAGTCAGAGTTTTTCAATCTTTTTCAGGTTGTGAGGCCTATTTGTTTAAAAAAAGAGAGAGAGAGAGAGAAGATCCTGGAATTTCTGATCAAGAAGCAAAGCTCAAGTCATAGAAAAGAAGCAAAGGTTAAGTCATAGAAAATTGGCTGTATTCAAGTAAACATTTTCCCCCCTTTTAACAACAGTGTAGGAGTCTGCACTAAGCAACGTCATCTAATGAGATATAGGAATTACGCCTGTTCTGTAGCGGTACCTGCCCTTTAGAATAATAACTCCTAGGTCATTCAGATTGCCCTACCATTACAACCTTTTGAACAATCTCTAAAAAATTGTCATCCCCCCCAAGTTCTGGGATATATCAGTTGTTCCCACCTCTTTTAATTAGAGTAGGTTTTATTTCCTAGTTACGATTATTATGTTTAGTTTTTGTTTTAGGTGTTTTATCTATTTTTAATTTGTACACTGCCTAGAATTAAGTTAGGCAACCTTATAAATCATAAATTTATTGTTTATTGGTTTATTGGTTCGATTTACTGTATATGCCGCCCTTCTCCGGAGACTCAGGGCGGCTTACAATGCATTAAGCAATAGCCTTCATACTTTTGTATAGACCTGCTTAGTAGGGCTTTCGGCCCCCCCCAAAGCAGTGTTCTTTTTTATACAAAGTCAGCTTATTGCCCCCACAATCTGGGTCCTCGTTTTACCTACCTCGAAAGGATGGAAGGCTGAGTCAACCTTGAGCCTGGTGAGGCTCAACAAAAATAAATGTTAAAAAGTCCTACATAGTTTGTAACTACATATACTATACATGCTTACTTTTATACTGGAGTTATAAAACAGTTTTGCTGCATACAACCCCCTAAAGAAGTCAGGGTAAACCCAAGAGAATGGCTTGCTGTTGATGACACTGTATCATCCATCTCTTAGCTTATTCTCCTAGGTAGAAAGCTATGAAACTATACTAAGAGGCCACCAATTGAGTTAATAGCTTTAGTTAAATCATAATGTTCTTTTCAGGTTAGGCTATTTATAGTGCGTTCGATCAGATAAATAATCTTAATATTTGTCTTTGCTTTTATTATTATTGCTAGCAATTTTAAAGCCCTTTCACTGAGCCCTTTCAAAGAATGCCTATTTGAACAGAAATAAATATTATAATCTATTGGCCTTTAATGTTCCTAAAAATCTAACACTAGAAACAGATTGCTTCACCTATCTAATGATCACCCACGCCTGCTGGGCAAAAGTTATATCACTTACATAATAAGAACATTATTTTATAATGTATTTATTTTTAGAAATCATAAAATTTTATTCTTTTCAAGCAGCCAAGACTGCACACAAGGCAAGATAAATACAGTTTAAATTTCTTTGTTTCTTTTCCATCAGAATACTACTTTATTGTCTCATATAACATAATGCCAGAAATATCTACCTTACATTTTATTTCATTTCCATTATTTTATTAGACTCTTTCTTTCATTTGTTAAAAAAAGGTGAAAGTTATCACCAACTCTCTTCTACCATCTTCTATAAAAGTTTAATATGAAATTTTCTTGTTTGAATTCTTCATTGGCTGCCCTACTTCTGATTAAAAAAAAACATGTTAATAAATAGCTATGTAAAAAATAGCAGAGTGGTTGTTCAGATTTTGAATTATAAAATACTTCAAATAATTTTGATAAAATGTGTTCAGTTCTTGTTTTTATCCTCCGCATACTGTAGTAACATTGATTTACTTGATTAATGCCCAAATGCAACTTTACTACTAAAGACAATATACAGTACTTCATTCTCAACATTGAAGAAAATGTTCTTTGGATCTTATATAGAAATAACATCAGAAATAGGAAAATGGATAATTCCAAATGATTTCTAAAAGTTACAAGTCTAACAGAAAACAGCAATCAGCACGGATGAAAAAAAAATCCAAACAATTTCTAGTGACCCACTTCAGAAAAATAAAACATTAGGGCAAGTCTCAGTGTAAGAACACCAGTGTAGACTGGTGTTTTTACACCCTAAGAACCTTGTGCTGCCCTATCTGTGCAGCACAAGGGGGAATGTTCGGTAATTGTTACCTGATTGCCCTCCATCCAGACATAAAACTTGTTATTGTGTCAGCATGTGTTCCAGTAGGTACACAGAGGTACAGGGATGCTGCTGATCCCGTAAAGGGCTTGTTTTTGCCAAGCAGTTATCGTAAAGAAAAGGATTTGATTGTTTTAATTAACGCTCCCCCCATTTATAATAGACTTAATTGGCCCAGGATCCCCAATAAAAAAAGCAGGCAAAGATCCCTGGGGGGGGGGAAGTGGCTTGCACCGAGAGCAGTTTGGCTGGATGTCAGAAGGGGAGGATCATGCGCACAGAAGCGGCAGCGTCAATACGGGAGACAGCGGCGTTTGCAGTTTTTTCTATTTCAGGAGCGAAAGCGAGGAGGAAGAAGCCTGGAAAGATCGGAAGATACGGGAGAAGGAGGAGGGCTCCAGGGGGATGAATGAGCGATGGTCTGTGAGCTAGCGAAGCGGAGGAGATATCCGGAAAACAGTTGCCTTCATGGGAGGAGACGGAAAGGGAGTCGATGTTGCAGGCTGCAACGTTTTGTAGATCCAGAGCATCCAGAGGACTGGGAGAGAGGGAGAGAGAGAGAGAAAAGAAGTCAGCTTTGCTACCGACTGTGGTTTTGTGTTCCTCGACACGGCGCGGGGAGGGGGAGACGGGCACAGGGAGGATGAGAAGTGTTGTTGAATCACAATAGCGCCAAGGCAAAAGTGTGAGCTTTCTGGTGAGCAAGAAGTAGGAGTGATGAGAGAGCAACCGGGAAAACCTGAGGAAGCCACGGTTGCTGCTGGGCTTCACCAGGAGGACCGTCGTCTCCGCTCCGCTTATTCCTGCTCTTGGAAAAGATTGGAGGAGCCTCAAGTGTCCGCCACTCCCTGGCTGTTCCTCCACCAGCCGGGACTATGGAGACTTTAAACGACATCGGCCTCATCGAGCCTCTCAAGTCGCTGCCGCCCTCGCCGCAGAGTCCCCACCATTCTTTCGCCGAGAAGAAACGGCTCCATCGAGCTCCCTCCCCTGCCAGACCTTTCCTCAAGGATCTCCACGCCCGGGCATCTTCGGCCAAGCCTCCGCCGGTGCCTCCCAAGTCGCCCAGCCTGTCGGGCAAGCCGCAGCCCCAGCTGGGGGGAGCCCGTCCGCAATCGCCGGGGCTCTTGGCACCCCAGTGCCGCCTCTCCCGCCGCAGCTGCGCCCAAGGCGCAAAGGCAGGATCGGCGCCTTTGGGGGCCGGCGCGCCTGGCAAAGTCGGTACCGCCAAATCCGTCCTCTCCAGCAAGAAAGCAGTCCGGGCCCAGGACCAGGCGGGCGGAAAGGCCATCGCGAGACAGGTCGCGGGTGAAGGCGGCCACCCGTCTGGCAAGAACAAGAAGGGAAGGCGGTGCGTTTCCTTGGCTCAGCCAGGTGCCTTGTCCCCAGCCTCGGCCGCCAGGATCAGCCACACGGACAGCAGCTCGGACCTCTCCGACTGCCCCTCCGAGCCTCTCTCCGATGAACAGAGATTGACTCAGGCCGCCAACAGCGATGCCGAATCCGGCACCGGCTCCAGCGATCGGGAGCGCGAGCCGCCGCCGTCTCCTCCCCCTCTTCCCTCAGGGCCAGGCGGCGGCCCCCAGCACTCCTTGCCGTCTTCGGAGCCAGCGAGCAAAGGGCCGGCCGCGGCACCGGCCCCCTCGGGCCTCCAAGGCGAGGAGGTGATCTGGGGGAGAGATCCGGAAAGAGCGGCCGCCAAAAGTGCGCAGCCTGCTGGGAGCCTGCGACTGGGCGGCAAAATCCCAATGGTGGTGCCCTACTATGAAAGGCAGCTAGTGGCAGACCAAGAAGAGCTGCTGAGAGAGATAGAAGAGCTGCGCTCAGAAAACGATTACCTCAAGGTAAATGGCTGGGGGCAGGAGGGAGGGGGAAGACTGGGCCTGAAAGGGGGGACCCAGGGGCCGGTGGGGACCAGTTGCTGAGAAAAGGCCACCTTTAAAAAAAATGAAGGAACTCCCTAAGCCAATTGTTCAAGTCATACAATTGTATTTGGGCACCAGAAGGTCCAGTATTTCCCCCTTGCTCATAGGACATTGCCCTTCCTTGCTTTGAAGTCAACAGTCCTGTGTCTATGGAGATTCTCAGTCATCCAGATCGTGGTTGTCCCAAAGGCGCTTTTTCAAGAGACAACTGGACTTTCTGGTGCAGTTGCCTCTTGAAAAAGTGCCTTTGGGACAGCAGTCCTGTGCCAATCATTTGCTTTATGGAAAATAAGGTTTGTGTGTTGAAGTCCCTACAGAGCCATGATTTGGACATGGATGCATCATTCTTCACCAGTGCTTTCACTGTATTTATTCTACAGAGTAAAGACATTCGAAGCTGATAGATCCTCAGTGTTTTCTTATTGCAAATATTGTATTTATTTACTTATAAATGTAGATACTCTTTCATCCAGAAATTCAGGGTGATATGCATAGAGCTCCTTCCTTCTGTTTTTCCCTACAACAAAGCAGGTTGAACTGAGAGTTGCCCAAACTGCTGGTTGTGCTTTTGTGTCTGGCTTTCCCTGCTGCTACTCTGTTACTTTAATGAATAACCATCCTGACATTATTTGGTTTGGTGCAACTGAAATTGGGTCACCTCAAACTTTTTTTACATATAGACATGCAAACTTCTTTAAAGTGTAGCTTAAATATGTTGAATTCTGAAACAGCTTTGCACTTCCCAGCTGGTGCATTCCAGAGTTGTTGGATTTCTTAGTAGCTGAGCTAAGAATTATTGGGGTTGAAATCTGATGTATCTGGAGGTACCAGTTTGGAGAATCCTTCTTTAGAATCATGCAGGTGGATAGAGAAAGACTTGGATTTTCTTTAGGAAGCATTTTAATTCCAGAAAAACCATAGATGAGAGTTTGAAGAAATAGAATTGTTGATGAATATATTTTTGTGGGCAAAGGAAAATGGCTTTTGAGAAAATGTGTTGTCATTCCATCTCAGTGATAGGGTTAGGCATTGGTACTTGGATTTTGCAAGGGGGATTGAGAGTATGGGATTAAGTATGGGAAATGTCAGTTTCTTCAAATCCTGCTTTGAAGTTTAAACTTCAAGTTTTTGAAGTCTTGAAGTTTCAAGAGTTTAGACAGAGTTATTTAACTGTACAGTTTCATGGTTTATCTTTTATGGAAAATTATATTTTTGATATTAATAAGAGTGTGACAGGAAAGAAATTGGGAACATTAACCTATGCATGTTTACGAAACTCCAATTAAACTCATTGATGTGCCTAGGATTGCCACCTAATTCAAGTTTCTTATGTACTGATGTGCTGATTCAGTCTCAGATGATTCATAATTACATTATTTTTACTAGAAGTGAGTTATCAGTTATGCCAATATAAAGAAAACCCTTGTTTTGTTTTTAAATTGAAGTTGTATATTCCAAAGTTATCTTGTATTTTACTTATACAGTAATACAATTTACCCATCTAGACAAATGTATCTTTTTTTTATGTACTCCAAGAGCGAATGCACCAAGACAAATTCCTTGTGTGTCCAATCACACTTGGCCAATAAAGAATTCTATTCTATTCTATTCCATCAGCATACAGTATAAGCAAGGCCTATTGACGTCAGTGAAATAAAAATGAGAGCTGCATATAATTGCATCAAAGTTTTAAATTGTTCTATTTATTACTGAAGTTGTAACTATTTATTAGTATGCTTTCTTAGTCATCTTTTGCCAGGTGATTCAATATAGTAGCATAATAGGAATGACAGTTAAAGGTAATATTGTACTAAGTCTCTTGGCCTTCCACAAAAGGGTCAAAACCTGGCTGTGTAGCTGGGGGGGGGGCACAGGGGCCCATACAGCCATGGGGCCTGTGTTAATAACTCCTAGTCTCCCCATATTGGAACTCTCTATTTTTTGTAATTTTATAATATTTTCTATTTTAATTTTTTTAATCTTAAATTGTTCAGTTTATGTTTTATTATATTAATTAAATTGTACATTGCCCAGAGCTCTCAGAGGGAGATAGGCAGTTAAGAAGTTAGATAGATAGATAGATAGATAGATAGATAGATAGATAGATAGATAGATAATACCTGATTTATATGGATTGGTTAAGAGGTTTGATAGAAAGAAAGAAAGAAATTAAGAAAAAGAAAGAAGGAAGGAAGGAAGGAAAGAAAGAAAGAAAGAAACATTTATTTTGAAAGGAAGGAAGGAAGGAAGGAAGGAAGGAAGGAAGGAAGGAAGGAAGGATTTACATGGATTGGTTGGCAATGCCAGCCTTTTCAAATTAAAAATTAGACTGAGCGTGTTTATTTTTCATATCTATGTTACTACTTGATTATTTTAGGATTAATATAACTTTTAAAGATAATTTTAATTTTGCCATTTAAGAAGTATAATCATTGATCATTATATAAACTATAAAGACAAAAATAGAATTAGAAAAGTTGATTATGATGTTACAACAGCTGAGTTTGATATTCTTTATATCAAGCATTTCATAAAGCAATGTTTATGAAAGCACTGACAACTGAGAGCTGACACATAACCGAAAAACTTTCTGAATGTAGAATTGTCAACATTTTTTATATTATACCATATAACAGCTGCTTGGCAGCAAACAGCAAAGGCTTTTCCTGCTATGGATATTAAATGATAGGAAATCTGCCTCAGCCAAATTTCTGCCTTCCAGGCAGCTGATAAAGAGACAGAAATTCCAACAGAAAAAGGGTGATAATCCTGCCTCAGTGTATGTTGTTTTTTGCAAGCCTTTTTCAGTGTCTGTGTTGTTATGATATCCTATCCAGAAATAATGGGATGGGATAGATCCAGTACCTTGTGCAGTCCTCTAAAAGGGTGAAATATGTATTGTGGATCAGGAAGTTAGAAAAGCAAATTCTCAGGTTTTATTTTTTAAAAAAGTTAAATGAATGGTTTTTGGCTACTGATAAAGAAAGAAAGAAAGAAAGAAAGAAAGAAAGAAAGAAAGAAAGAAAGAAAGAAAGAAAGAAAGAGTGAGCATGGGATAGAGGCCTATATCATATGCTGACCACTACATCACAAATGATAGAAGCAAAAATTGTTCAAGCTATAAAAATAAATAATTCAGGTGAAAATATGTAGCCTTTTGTTTCACAGAAAAAAATACTGTAGTTTGAGTCCTGGAATAAGGACTTTTGTTAAAGGTGAGGGCTATGCATGTAATGAGATATACAACAATTATTGAACACAAATTGATTGGCAAGATGACTCAATTAGGAAGATCTTTACAAATAGAACAGATTAGTTAAAAGGTTAGGATTAAGAATTCCAGAATTAAGGAGTATGTCAAGTATATGTGACTTTGTTTAGATGTACTTGTAAACTATATATTATATAAATGAGTCTGCTAAGCCAGAGCTAGGCAACTGAGCAATAACATAAGCATATTCAGTCGGGGAATGATTAAATGTGTGGTATGACACAAATTCTACTTCTTATTTATGTGCAGTGTACTGATGCAAGTAGAAAATGGCAGGGCTTTGTGTTGTTACTTCATGACACATTTTTCATCATTTTGATTAGAATAAATACCTATGGGCAACATGTAGACAAATCTACCTTAAAAGATTAAATCATGGCAACTGGACCAAAGTTTAATTGGAGACCATTATAAGGTTATGCAATCAAAACCACTGTTTTAATGGCACAATTTGTTGATTTAAAAATTAGCACAAAAGTAAATTTCAGGTGGAGTTGATAAGCATATACATTAGACAAAAAAATTCCCTTTGAAAAGGACAACATTCTATCTCCCTGTACTTTTGCTGCCCCTACCTTCAAACAGATTGTTTGCCTCTGAACTAAGTCTTGCCTTGTTGAATAAGCACAGTTGGCTGGTTTTAGATATATAAAGCTAAGTCATAAATTATGGTTTTTAGACCACAACGGATGATTTTGTGTGTTTTTCTAAGCCTAAACTAAAGAAACAAAGACTAAGTGCAGTATGTGAAGCCATTCTTGTGACTCCTGGGTTCATGTGTTACACTATCTTCCTTAATAGTCACTAGGTGTAATGATAAGTGGGAATGACCTTGAGGGATGGGGTGGGGGAAGGATCAGATAAGTGTGTGTGGGGTGGGAGAGCCCACAGCTGCATAAAAAGAAAGACAAAGAAACTCAGAAAGAATCTCCCCTAATTTACCAGGCTGTAAAAAGAAACCGGCAGAGATTTGTACATTCAGACTCACAAGATTCTGTTAATATAGCCTTACAATAAAATATAATTAGTTCTTCCTGTCAGGTCTACCTGGGAAGGAGATTGGTTGATTTTTTTTTTCAGTGTATAGTTTCAAATTCATTAAATGAAGCCTCAGTAAAACTTGAATATAGTAAATTAATGGAAACCAATTTAAATTAGGGATTAGGAAACTGAATTTTATTAAACCATAATTAAAATAATTATGGTATAATGTTTGAACATAATGCCAGTTCAGTGGTAGGATCTTCCCAGCTTAACAACCGGTTCAGTGATTGCGCAGTTTTAAGAGAAAGTAAAAATAAATATTTCAGAATTAGTCTTTCCAATTGTTCCTACTGCTGGCAGTGATAGGGATGCTATCAGGATTTGTAGTTTACTTAAATTTATTCACATAACAAATTATCAGGGGTGAAATCCAGCAGGTTCTAACAGGTTCTGGAGAACCAGTAGTGGAAATTTTGAGCAGTTTGGAGAACCGGCAAATACCACCTCTGGCTGGCCCCAGAGTGGGGTGGGAATACGGATTTGCAGTATCCTTCCCCACCAGGCCCACCAAGCCACGCCCAGAGAATCAGTAGGGAAGAATTTTGGATTTCACCCCTACAAATTATATATTACTATTATATTCAAGTGAGACCACTGTCTTCCACATCTGGTAGTCTCTCTCTGCTTTTAGCTAGATTAGTTAAACCACAGGAGTTTTAATCTTAAATCTAGGATGTGGACACACTCTCAGGGAACAAGAATTTGTTCACAGACTGGATCAGCAAAGTAAAATTATAGATAATTAGCAGACACTTTCCAAAGAGTATAAGATCTGGCAGAGGGCTTAGAAATATGTGAACACTATGACAAGAATATTGCTGTTCAGAATTTGAGTTTTGAATGTGGGTACCCAGAAAAGGATGGGGGCAGAGATGAAATAGCAACGCCAGTGTCAGTTGTAACTAATTGAAAATAAATGAAATGAATTACCATCCTAGTTGGTTCTTTCTCACTCTCAGCATTGCTTAAATGAAAATACAGCACAATATCCTAATTCAGATAACCTGCAATACAGTATTAACCTAGATATAAAGAAATAAACAATATAGCTGGAGAGCGTAAACTTCTTTTATTTTTTAAAATGTCATGAAGACAATACATGCTTACTGCACTTCTTTTTAGCTAATTAAAATTCAACCTCTCTATTTAACCAGTGGTGGTATGGTGCTTAAAGTGCAGTATTGCAGGCAAACTCTGCCCATAGCATAGAATTCAGACAGGGCTCAAGGTTGACTCAGCCTTCCATCTTTCCAACGTCAGTAAAATGAGGACCCAGATTGTTGGGGGCAATATGCAAGTATTGCTTACATTGTAAATCAATCAGATGGTGCTGTAAAGTGCTGTAGGGTGGTATATAACAATTTGCCATGGCCAGCTCACCATGGCCAACTTGCTGCGGAACAACATGTGGGACCAAAGGTACACTAATATCAAAGAAATGGTGGAATAGACTCATTAAAGAAAGGATGCAAAAGAGGGACAGAATGAAATGTAAATGGCAATTTTTTAAAAAAAAATCTATTTTAAATAATTAAATAGAATTGTTAAATTGTCCTGCAGTGAGTTGTCCCACGGTGAGTTGGCCGTGGTGAGTTGGCCGTGGTGACTTGGTTGTAGCAAGTTGTCCCATTCCCTGGTATATACAGTAAGACTAAATGCTGTTTCTCAGTTTTAAGTGGGAAACATACCACTGGCACTACTCTGTCTGATCTGCATATTAGTTTCATAAAAAAATACTTAGGAGGATTTCAAAAGCTAAGCTGGCTTGACCTGGTTAATACTTGAAGGAATACCTGTGAAGTAATCCTAGGGCTGCAGGGCTAAACAGGGAAGTTGAAACCATTTATGTATTTCTACCAAGAAAAAACAGGGATCGTGTTCATCAAATCTCAAAGAGTTAAGCTTGACTTGAGGAAGACTTCTAGAACGGCCATAGGTGCAAGAATCTATGATAAATGGATAACAATATCAAAAGGGTATTGCTCATTTCTCTTAATATTAAAATTTTTCATCCATATATAAAGTTACTATTTAAAATGTTCCTGGATGGTTTTTATGAGCTGGAACTTCAGCAAATTCTGATCCTCTGGCACAGCAGTGAAGTTATGCACAGAAAGATCTATAAATAAAAGAAGCTGAGCTGATTTGGTAACCACAAATACTGTGCCACTTGACTCGCCCCTTTATGAATATTGTATTTCACGTCTGCATTAACAAAACTTTCTGTTTCTAGCCTCATACTAATATAATTTATGGGAGTTCTGATGATTGAAGGCTCATGTCAGAATTGAGGCCAAACTAATGGATTATAAATAGACAAAGCTTGCAAGGAAAGGCTAAATAACAACAAAAAGGACTATGATTATTTATAGAAGGTGTCTGATAGTGTCATCCTGGTCATCATTCTTATGGATACTTTACAAGGCTGGATTAGTTTATGGCCAGACAAGACATGAAACAGTAGCCTTGTCTGTTCTATTTTTATCCAGATTTAGGAGGTCCAGTGTATGCTACAAAATTAAATAAAACTAGTGGAAAAGATAAATTAACTACTTACTGTATACATGGTTACAAACTTAAATATTCTTCCTCTACTTCCTTGCTGCATTATATTATTTAAAGGACTTTTGTGGGCAGTATAGCTTCTTCATTCTTCAGATAGGGAGGAAAGAGTTCAGCCTCTAACTAGTATTCACCTTTTGTTATAGAAAGTAGACAAATAGAGGGTCAGGATTATGAACAGTAAATTAAATTGCTGGGAAATATCTACATTGTCTCCAAATGGCTGTCCAGTCCTCTCATGTCCTGGTCATCTCCCAACTGGACTATTGCAACATGCTCTACATGGGAATACTCTCGAAAAGTAACTGGAAGCTTCAGCTGATGCCGAATGTGGCCACTCAAGTCATACTGGGTACCCAAAGAAGGGCACATATAACAGCTTTGCTCTGTGAACCACACTGAGTGCCAGTTTGCTTCTGGGTCCAATTCAGGATGTTGGCCATCACCTATAAAGCTCTAAATGGCATAGGGTCAGGTTACCTACAAAACCAGATTCACCCCATCACATTGTGGAACATCCTGCCCAATCTCTTGGCCTTTAGAAATTTCATGTTATTTTTATAATTCTAAAACATTTTAAATTTATTCTGTTTTTATTGTTAATTTTATTGATTCAATTGTACACCACCCAGAACCCCTCTCTGAGGGAGATGAATGGTTAAGAAATAGGAAGAATGAATGAATGAATGAATGAACAAACAAACAAACAAACAAACAAATGCTGGTGCAACCTTTTGTTTAAAGCATAGTGAATTTTATCACTTTGTATTTCTAAGTGCATCATTGTACAAGGCATTTAAATGATATTTGTTATTTGAAAGATTTGAAAGGCACTTGTTTAAATAGTTCGATATTCATTTCCTTCACTCAGGACTGAGGTTTATGTTATTTTAGAATGGATAACAATCTGAGCTATTTTCAGCCAAAATGAAGTCACCAAATACTACATAGAGAAACTACATTTGTATTGTGTATTGTAGAAGCTTCATAGACTGATCAGGATTGATTAAACAAGTTTTTTGTAAAGAACAAAGAAATGAATATTTCATCTTCTGGCGCTATAATCTATTTTATTGTGAGGAAGATTTAATCTCACCTAACAAACTCTTTGCAAATGCGAGGGCAGTCAGCTGCTAGAGGGGAAGTTCAGGTTGGTGAACAATGCTTGGGGTCTGTGTGTCTTGTTAGTCACAGCTGTGACTCTACTGAAACATTGCATTGTCCAGAGGAAGCTGAGTGGATTATTTGTATAACATAACAGTGATTGCCATCTGTAGTTCTCAGTAGATCATATTAATATATAATCTGCCAGATGACTATTGAGGACCACTAAAACTATTTTAAGCTGTAGGAAATCTGAAAACTAATTGACTCTGTAAATAATCATAACTGTTTTACATTTTAAATGCATAACATTAGAGAAGTTTTCATTGTTCTAAAAACTGTAGATCCATAATAAAGAAATAAGTATATTTTAATACAAGTATATTGGATTACTCATATGTTAATTCATGACATTTCAAATAGATTAAAGTCATTGGGATAAAGTATAGAATTTAGAGATAGTTACCGGTAAGTTTTCTAAAGTTTTTTGTTGTTTTTTTAAACAAAATCCTGGTGAGACTGTCCCTTAAGCTTAGTCTTTTGAAACCATTTAAATCACAGGAACATCTAAAATTGCCTCAGTCTAGATTTATATGCAGTTTATAAAATTTATAAACATAAATTTATAAAATGTATAAACATGAGCAAGCAGAATTTACTTGGGGTAACAATATCTTAAATAGTCAGACCCAAGCCATATAAGGCTTTATAGATAATAACAACTCCTTGAGTTGCAACCAGATGTACAATATCTCTCAAAAGAGCAATACAGATAGTTCTCAACCATTTATTGAGCAACAAGTTGAATCTATAACTTACAACTGTTCCCCAAAGTTATGGCCATTGTAGCGGCCCATGATCATGTGATCGGAATTTGAGTTCTTGGCAACCCACCCACACTTATGACCATTGGGACATTCAACTCCTCCGAACTTCCTATCTCCCCCATATGTAAAACTGCATATGTAAAATCTGGCCCTTTATTACCTTCCTACCTTCCCAATTTCTTTTCCTACCTTCTCCTACCTAAGGATTTGCTGGACCTGTCAAGGTTTGCTGTGAAGCTACCATTTGTGTATGTAATTGTATGTATGTATGTAATTGTATGTAATTAGAATTACAGTACATTTTTCTATTTCATGTTTATTTTCTCACATATTTAGTGTTAGTGTTTATGTTTAAGTCAATATATATACTCTGAGTTTCATGAAATTAAGTTCAAGGAAAGCAAGCTGTGTTTAGAGCATGGCAGCACTTTCAGTTGTTTTAATATTAAGCTTTTTGCTGACCATTGTTTATACATCTCTTTCTCTTATCCTGTCAAACTGCTAGACTTTTCATTTAAATAGAATAAAACTGGGTTCATAAGGGAAACAAAGCAAAGAAGCTGCCAGTTCCTGCAGTTTCACAACTACCATTTATTCAGTGGTGGGATTCAATTTTTTTAACAACCGGTTCTGTGGGCGTGGCTTGATGGTCATGTGACCAGGTGGGCATGGCTAGCTGGTCATGTGACCAGGTGGCCGTGGCTATGTGCATAGGGACTACTCAGACAGCTGAAAAAAGTCAATTCTGACAGGTCCTTGCACTTTTGACCGGTCCTCACACTTATGATCATCCTCACATTTATGCCCATTGCAGCATTCTTAACAACCATGTCACTCATTTCACAACTACTTCTCGTCACCGTGGTGACAAGATAGGGCGCAAAACGTAAAATGTGAGGACAGTCATAAGTGCAAGGACTGGTCAAAAGTGCAAGGACCGGTCAAAAATAACTTTTTCAGCCCTCTGAGTAATCCATATGCACATAGGGACTACCGAGAGGGCTGAAAAAAGTGATTTCTGACAGGTGCTCTCACTTTTTATCGGTCATCATTTATGCCAATTGCAGCACTTAATTAAATTAATTAAATAAAAATGACCAACTGGAGTGATCGGAGGCAGTCCGAGGTGGGCATTTGGGCTGTCTGCAGGGCAAGGTGATACAACCGGGGTAGGTAGGCCACTGCTGCCCAGGTGGGAGGCGGGTGCAGGCCTACAGGGCTGGCTTCAAGGTGAAGGAATCGGATGGGGTAGGTCAGGGGTCTGCAACTTTAAACACTCAACCTTAAATACATGTAAACACTTAAACACAACCTTAAACCTGGGTGGGCATTGCCAACTCCATATC
>JANHZT010006981.1:48961-59251 GCA_032468215.1 Stegonotus admiraltiensis | reverse complement strand
GCTATTGCTTAACGCATTGTAAGCCGCCCTGAGTCTCCAGAGAAGGGTGGCATATAAATCAAAGCAAAAAAAAAAAGTAGATTGACAGAATCAGAGAGATTGTTGAAATGTCCTTGAGAGAGCTATTTTCAACTTCTTATTAAAGATAGCTCAGGATGGCTGATATTTGTCTATACAGTCCCTACAAGTTGTACTGGGCTCAATGTCAATTAGTAACTAATTATATTTATATTAACTGTATTAGGCATTTGAATGTTCAAGGAAGCAAACGAGGAAAAAATAGATTGTTAGAACAACAATTTGAAATGAAACCCTGTTCGATATAAGAGAGTGTGGAGGAAACTGAAATTGGCAATGATAGTTTAAAAAAGAAATCAGAAATCTTAAAGCATAGCCATTTTCATAACATGGACAGGAAAACTGAGTGGATGCAACTGATAAGAAGCTTGGATCAGGGATGGCTTTCATTTAATATTTCCTTATAGTCCTGGTACTTCCTGATAGCACTCCCTGATAGAGGAGGGAGTGTATGTATGACTGTAACTCATTCCAACTCATCTGTAGGACTAAAATATCATGCACATTGTTGAGGCCGTGTATCTGACTCATCTTTAGTTTTCTTACATGAACTGGGTTCAGATCAAGTTTGCTTCTGATGTATGCAAATATAATGTTTTTAATAGAATGTTTTTATATGTGTAAGAATATTTATTTGTATATCTACTTGTATCTTGCATTTGTTTTTTTTTAAATGGAATAAGAGAACCACACAAAATTAGAATCTATTGTAATTAAGTTTTGAGACTATAAAATATGTGCCAAAAGCAACTTAAATTTAGGTATTCCATTTTGATTGCTGCAAAAACTGGCTAAAACTCCCCAAAATATGCAGATGCTGCATTGTACTTTATACTCCGCTGTTCATAAGCCTCAATATACTTCAGTGTTACTTTGAGAATGTGCAAAATGTATATGCTTTGCAGGCATGTACATAAAAAATAAAAACTGAAGGCTATTCACATTCTTTATCTAAATAATCTTCTGCAATTCTGACATATGTTGGCTTTGCACGTATTTATTGCAGATAGTTCACCAAAATACTTTTTAGACCCTGCTCTAGTTTTTTTAGGATATGTAAACTTCATTACAACTAATTAGTGAGTGAGCTCCAGATAGTGATGGAAAGTTGAAACTGAAACTGAAATGAGGAATGAAGAACAACAGATCCTGCTTTCCTCTAAGGCAGGCCTCGTGTTTGCATCTACCAATATGCTTGCCTTATTTGTGAATGGATAAACACTGATGTTTCCTGAAGCAACTGCAATGAAAGCTGGCCTTTGTTCTTTTGAATGTGGAGGCTAGGAACGCTAGAGAGGAAGAGCTAAGCAAGCTCAATCCTCACATTAATTATGCAGGAATCCTATTAAAATACAAGAAGAGATTGTGTTGCTTCTACCTCAAGGGAACTTTATATTTAGATTTTAAATGATTTCCCGCCTTATTTGAGCAACAGACAAGTTAAAGATGTGTTTCTCTTTTGGAAGGAAAATTTCAGTGCATAAAAACTTGCTTTGCAGGATATTATGTCCAGGACAGAGGTCTGCTTATATCTTGCGAATGTAACCATGATATAGTTCTGTTTCTCAGCCACAGGGAACCACTGAAGGGGTAGATTTAGAAAACGAAATTATGTATGCTTGTTACTTTTTTTTTTAACATAATCATTTGTAAAAGGCTTCAAATTGGAAGGGTAGGACCCAGTAAAATTATGTTTGCTGTTAATATGTCAAGCCAATTAGAGGAGAAGGAAAAAAATAATCCCACTAATGGCATTCTGATTTAAGGGGGGAGGGGAGATAATATAGCATATCAGCCCCCTGCAACAAGAAGTGAAATTATCTATACCATATGTAGATTTCCTAAAAGTTGGCTTTCTGTCATTTCAGGAAAAAAATGAGTTATAAAGCAGATTGCACCTGTTGCAGTAGAAGAACAAATGTGTTTGGTTGTTTGCTCAGAAACTGTATGATACAGCTTTGCTTACACTGGTCTCACAAATCAAATTCAAATAGGGAATTCCAAAAATTTGTCAATAAACAGCCCAGGGATTAAATGTAGCAGAAATATCTTCGGTGCTTCCCAAACTCTTTGCCCAGTTTGACTTTTTAAAGATTCTTAAAAAGATTGTGTTAATTTTAAAACTATAAAATGGAGAGCAGGAATAGAACAGCAGAGTAGAACAGCAGTCTCTAGCATCATCTTTCTTTACAAAAAATATTGTTGGGCCTCATGCAGGCTTTCTTAGAAAATAAAATGATAAATATTTAATTAAATGTGTGGTTTCCTCTCAAAAGAAGGCAACAGGCCGGGAGTGAGGAGCATCCTGGCTGACTTAAAGGATTAATGCGAATACTATTATTTATTTATTCATGTTTATCCCACCTTTATTTTTTTAAATAAATAATTCATATTTTGGCTTATGGTAGATTGTTATTTTGTAAATGTTAATGTCACATTGGCCTCCAATTTCTGATCATTCTCTCTCGCTCCTAGATTCTTACATTACCTTACCTTGCTGTCACACTGCCATTCCCAAGTCCTCTTCCCATTATGAAATAAGAAAGTGTTACCAGCTAATTTCGTTGTCCAGAATTACCTCTGAGAATGTGCAAAACGAATGCATTGTTCCTGCTTTTTTGTGGATCATCCACAGAGTTTTCTTACCTTGGCTCCAAAACAGCTACTTCTCGTTTATTGAGGATGTGTCCTCTCAACAATGCCTCCATTTGAGGACCAGCCTGTTGCTGAGGCCAGACTGAAACTCAGCAGGAAAGTGATCTTTTCCATTGGGAAACAGAATAAGACTTCTTATGCAAACATTCTGTGTCAGATGGAGGATCCTGCAAGATGGCCACTTCCTTTCTATATGTAGAGCTCTGGCCCTCCATTGCCATTTCAGCTTTGGCTGCTGAAGAGAACAGAATATCACCCAGAAAACCTCCGTTTTGGGAACAGGGAAATCCCCTAGTTTCCCAGAAGTCATGGAGGGCATGGTCAATTTTCCTGGCTGTCTTACGTTGTGGTTGCTGACTGTGCCAAGGGAAGGGAAGAGTGGGTCAATTCATGGGGGCAAGGTAATGATGGAGCAGGATGCAGATGCTTTGTGTATGGATAGACACAGGTGTAGTATTTCAGTGCAGTGTTTCTCCCTGGCAAGTGGCACCAGATCTGCCTTCCTCCATTGAAGGAGGGAACATATTTACAGCAGGGCTGTGGAAGCACTACTCTATCATCCCAACAATGTAGCAAACATCACCCTTGTGTATGGGCAACAACTCTGCCAGTCTTGTTGCAGGGACACTGCAAGGATAGGATGAAAGTATAGGTAGTCCTCGACTTACAACAGTTCAGTTAGTGACAGTTCAAAGTTACATCATCATGGAAAAAAGTGACCGGTATGACCGTTTTTCACATTTACAACCCTTGCAGCATCCTCATGGTCACATGATCAAAATTAGGATGCTTTGCAGCTGGTTCATATTTATGATGGTTGCAGTGTCATGTGATTCCCTTTTGCAACCTTCTGATAAGCAAAGTCAGTGAGGAAGCCAGATTCTCTTAACAACCGTATTACTAACTTAACAACCGCAGTGATGCACTTAACAACTGTAGCAAAAAGGGCGTAAAATGGGGCTAAATTCACTTAACAAATGTTTCACTTAGCATCATAAGTATTGGGCTCAATTGTGGTCGTACATCGAGGACCTGTACATCTTCAGGGCTGTGCAAATGAGCTCTAAATAGCTATAGAATAAAGTTTCATATTTATAACCATTAGTTGCAATGTTCCTATCTTTATTTTCCCTTCAGTCCTGTGTGATAGATTAAAAATAGGGCAAACCAAATACAAATTTGCTCAGAGGAACCTAAATGTGTATTTGCCATGAGTTACTGTAATAGAACACTGACTTCTCTAGTCTTTGCCTGAAACAGAAATTAATAAGAGAGAGGCTAACAATGTTTTACGTTCAAATATACATTGGAATATAAGTATATGTCCTCCATTTCACTTTTACTGCTTATTGTTGAGCCTCCACAACTGGGAAAAATAAAGCAGGAATTATACAGATGTTAGGAAGGTACCTTTAATTGTAGTATGTAAATAGAAAAACCTTGGACATTGTGAAAGAAATTTCCGACCATGTAATGGTGAATTTGTTTAAGGAAGGGTCTCTAAATTATTTCAAATCCTTTTTCTTAGGTTTCCTGTCATTGAATTAAGTCACTGTTTTTAAGATCAATTTCCAATAGTTCTCCTTCTGTCCCCAAATTATTTATGCCTTCTTTCCCTTCCATTACTTTTCCAGCCTTCCCACAAACTCTCATACCTATGCCAGAGGATGGAAGGAAGGAGAGAGATGATCTCAATTCATTTTGAACACTTGCATATGTTATACTTCCTATGAATATTATTCCAGGCTCCATTAGATTTTATCCTGCTATCAGAGCATTTATATATTTGAAAAATACAGTAGCACATAAAACACCCCTACATACAGTAGCTAACGAACACACGCGACACCCTCCATCCGCTCGGTCAGCAACATAACACTGTCCTCTTAAAAACCAAAGATGAGCTGTGCTCATCTTACATCCTGATCCAACACTTGAAGGAAGAGCCATGTCTTCACTCTTGGGTGGGGGGGGGGCAAAAAGGGCAAGGACCCTCCATATCTCGGAGGGGGGAGGCTATTCCATAGGGTAGGCATAGCTATAGAAAAGGCTTGCTTCCTAGGTCCTACCAGATTACAATATTCAAGAGAGAACTGGGGTGAGCTCACCATAACCAATCTGGTGGGATTACTAGATCAGGCTTTTTTAGCTTAGCATGTCAAAAATTCTGAAAATGCCTAACTTGATTTCTCTCACCCCTCCCTCTCTCTCTTTCACACACACACACACCCTGAACAAAAGAGAACAATCTTGTTGTTGGCTCTGATTCTGATTTAGTTATTTTCTCTTTGTTTTATGTTGTCCAGAGCCCTTTTAGATTTGGGCAGGTTGTACTGTAAATAGGTTTAAAAAATGGATATTGTATTATACACATGTTTCTATATTTATGGTTTGTTTCTAAATTTTAGAATTTAATATATATTTGAAGTAAATCAGTTTCCAAGTGATACTCTCTCTTTTACTGATGTGAAAATCTTCTTTTACTCTGACTACAAGCATAACTCTTTGCACCCACATCAGTCTTCCATTCAGAAAGTAATATATTTGTTGCATGGATATAGGGAAAATAAAGAAAATAGGAAAAAAGATGTAAAGAAGCAACTTACAGGTTTTTTTAACAGTGGTTAATATACATTTCTTTTTCTATATTTGTTGATACTAATTTTTTTCTAATTTCTTTATTTCTTTCCCAAAATTTGTATGATTTTTATCTGGTTAAAATATAAAAAATATATTTGTTACACATAAATGTTTATGAGGAGTTGCAAGGGATAATTTCGCTAAACAACAACTTTCTCCTTTCCTTTCCTTTCCTTTCCTTTCCTTCCTTTCCTTTCCTTTCCTTTCCTTTCCTTTCCCCTTTGTCTTTCTCTTTCCTTTCCTCTTCTTTCCATACAGATGCCCATGACACTGAAAGCAATTTCTCTTGTTATATAAGTGGCCACATTATAAATTTGTACCCTAAAGTAGCTTATCTAGCTTCATCAAAATTTAATTAAATCATAGTAAAAGCACACATACAAACAAATGGAAACCTGGCTACCAATCACATTCACTAAATTAATGAATTCATAACAAGAATTAAGAACATTAATGCATGATTTGTACCCAATCCAAGTTAATTAAAAACCAAATTTTATGGCTCTACAAAAAGTGATCATAACAAATTGTGTCTTTGTCAACAAACAGTATTGAAACAAACCATTGAGGAAAGATGTATGTGGGCTCATTTCATGTACTCCAAGAACAATTATTGGATTATCTTGATCACTTAGGAATAACAACTCTTGAGTACGGCTGCTAATTTTATTGACTCGAAGTTTCAATAAAATTAGTTGAGCAATATTTTTTAGTCTGAGGAAAAATGGTAGGGTGAGGTTGGACAAAATATGCAGCATAAAGAGACTAACTGGATCAACAATGAAATGGTTATTCCATACCTGGTCTCGATATTTTTAATTGGCTTTTGGACAAATCATTCTCCCTTAGTCTTGCCTACCAGACAAGGAATGCTTCAGGGTAAAATGAAGGAAAATGTCAGATATGCCTTGAGTTCTGAAGGTGGGATCCAAATAAATGAGAGTAATCTTATGAATGGATATAGACTCTGGTAATGATTGATATCAGATCACGATACAGAGAGCTAGATTTTCCTGTATGTTAATTTAAAGGCACTTCAATAGCTATTTTCAAAACACACATAATGGATGCATCTCAATTCTGCTTTTTAAATATTTATGGTATATTTTATAGGCCATCAAAAAGGGATAATAAATGCATTGTGATTTTTCTGATGGCAGCTAGATAATGAGACAAAACTAAATTTGTATTCCAGACAACAAGAATTCTTCCTATTCCCCATCTCCTTTTCAATGGTTTTAAGATTGCTTCTAATGAATTATTTGAATTATACTTGCAGAGGTTTCTGACACATTATCAATCTTGAAGATTGCACAAAATATAACCAAGGAAGTGGCCTTCAGCTATATAGGGTGGCTTGTCAGATGCTTGTAGCTTTCCAATATTTGCCATTTTAGTCAAGAATGATCAACTGGAACTTTATGTTGCTTGACATACAGTATATGGCTGATTTGGTTTGGTGATAACTCTGAGATGCAAAACTAATATGTAAATAAAGAATGCAGAAATAAGCCTCTTTATCACTTTCCCTTTCAGGTATGTGTGGGCAATGTGTATATTAAATTTGTGTATTTAAACATTTTGAAGGGAAAAAGCCAGAATGATAGTACTGAATGTCAGATACTGGAAGGAATTGATAAAACGTCTAGAAAAACATCTGAAAAGCCAGCAATTAAAAGAAGACCACATTTCTCAAAATTTAATTGCTTACAGAGAAGCCCTATTTTCTAGTGTCTTGGTTTGTTACTCGTTTATGACTATGATTGCAATGAAACACCTTTGTAGGTATGATTTACAGAAAAACAGGAAAATAAAATTACATCTATAATTGACTGACTTGGTTAGCATTTAATTCAGGAATATCTGACTTGAATATAAGTTTAGACTAAACCCCATTCCTAGAAACTGAACCCAGCATTACTGGCATACAGAATTGGAGACCATTGGCTCACCAGTTGATCCAGGACTTCCATCCTAAATAGTGTGGCTAATAGTAAGAAACCCTGGGAAATATTTAGAAACATGGATAGCACTATTTCCTGCCTTTCCTATATTGTGTTTATACATTCTTAATAGGAATAATGAAATATCACAGGAATGTGCGATGGGGCAAGATGATGGCCAGAACCAACTCAGGATCAGTTATAATGAATAAAAGTTGACAGTACTTCTGTTTCCATGAAAGTAGTAGAAAAAGTAGTTAATAATTACAATTCATTTTTGGTGCCTCAGATTTGGTACATATGACTCCTTAATGTTTTGATTTGTCTTGATCATATTTCTGCCTTGCCCTTAAACCTTATTGCTGTTGTTATTTGCCTTCTGGAATCCTTAAATTTCTGCTTTGCCTTTATTACAGGTTTATGTTGCACTTTGAACCCAATTGGCTAGTAGGAAATCTATGTTTTGATTTAGATTTATCCAAATCTGGGGTTCTCAGCAGGATGAAATCCAGCAGGTTCTGACAGGTTCTGGAGAACTGGTAGTGGAAATTTTGAGCAGTTTGGAGAACCAGTAGCGGAAATTTTGAGTAGTTTGGAGAACTGGCAAATACCACCTCTGGCTGGCCCCAGAGTGGGATGGGAATGGAGATTTTGCAATATCCTTTCCCCCGGAGTGGGGAGGGAATGGGGATTTTGCAGTATCCTTCACCTGGAGTGGGGTGGGAATGGAAATTTTGCAGTATCATTCCCCTGCCATGCCCACAAAGTGATGCCCACAGAACCAGTAGTAAAAAATTTTGGATTTCACCACTGGTTCTCAGACTTTGTGATATCATGGCAAAATTGACTAATGATTTCTGTGCCTGCCAGATGAGTAAAACTCCCAAGACAATAGCTATCCAGAAAGAGAGTCTTCACCCACTGGAAAATTCTCCCCCCCCCCAGGAGGGGATGGGGATCCCCACTTACCTAGCCTTTCAAAAGATCTTGAAAACTTTGTTCTCTCAATTCTGATGGGGCTTTGCAGAGTGGCCTGCAACCCTAGGAGCAGTTAGCACCTTCTCCTCCATCTTGTAACCTTTAACTTATTCTATTTTTGTTTTCACTTGCCTCCTTTTATTGATGTATTTTTTACAGTTTTTATGCTTTCATACTTTTAGTTGTACACCACTCAGAATCCACTCTGAGAGTGAGAGTGCAGTATCTAAACTTGATATATAAAAGATATCTACTAGGAGATAGTAGAAACACATTTTTGGCTGAATGGCCACACCCAAAGTTGTCTGTTCAAAACTTTTGTTCTTCTGCTAAGAAAAGGAAGCAGATGAAAAACTGACTTACCATCTTGATGATCCAATCTTATGTGAGGTAAGTTCTGAACACTTCTGTGACACCTCTACCTATGTTGTTCCTGAATCACAGGAGGAGACAACTTATAGTTTGAGAACCCCCTACCTTGTGATTTAATCAAAGTTGTTTTATTAGGTTGCTACTTGATGGAAGCCCGTGGTCCAGGAACAGCCACTTGTTTTGAGATTTCCAAGCTGTATATTGATTTGTTGCTGTTTTCTTTTTGGCAGATGGGGATACTTCTGAACAAAGCACTCAGCCACACCCACCACTCTTTTGATGGTCTAAGAATGGCTATGATCCTGGAGACAAACTCATAAATAAAATTAATACTGGTGTCTAGCACTTTTCTTGACAGTATGCTATTTTTCCTCTCTCAAACATTTTAAAGGAAAAAATCTTTGCAAGGAAAAATGTTTGCAATCCTATTAGTTATAATTCTGAGAAATCAAGAAAAGGACTATGCAGATGTATTGCTTCCTCCTTCATAAGCATGGATAAAATCAAATACAAGTACTAATATACAAGCACAGTCTTTCAGCTATGCAACTCCTAAATTTTTGGTTTCAAAAATGTTCCTAAACCATATTTGTGAGCTATTTGTCCTCTTGCCAGTTCTCCTCCCAGTTTTTTTCTAGGTTGCCTCTATCTTAATGAATGCATGCTGTGGAATCAAACAAAGCACTCCAGTTGAGCTTTGAATAGAGGAAAACCATTTTATCCAGTGCCATAAGTCTTCTGTCAATACATTCTACCGCAGCATTTGCCCAGCAGCCTGAGAGTAAAAAACTGTATGATGGAAATTCATGCCTTTAATATGTTTCTTTCCTCCATGCCTTTCCTTTTTTTTTTGTTGTTGTTGTTAAATTATAGCATGAAGTTATTAGTGCTCCAGGCAGAAGTAAATTAGAAGAAGGCTGGTAAGCTTCACTTTCAAAAAAGCCTTACAGAAGGCTGTCATAAAAGCAGCATGTGTGTGATGTGTTTGTGTACATGCTGATATGGGGTGTGATGGGGAATTTCTCCTAACATTAGTAGAGATTTTGCTTCAATTTTTCTTCCAGTTTTAAATTTGCTTTGCCCACAAACAGTAGAGAAAGAGACGCAGTTTGGTGTAGTGGTTAAGGCAGTGTTTAAGGTATGATAGGTGCAGCTTTTCCAGGAACCTCCATTACATAATCCATGCATATTTATTTATTAGTATATTTTAAAGAATAACATTGAAAGCAGCTAATGATATGACTAAGATACAACCTCCACAAACAATTATTTTAAATATAATGAGATATAATAAGTGTTCAGAGACTACAGTTGGTCCAGAATGCAGCCGCGCGAGTTATAGTGGATGCATCTAGATACACCCACATTACATCAATTCTCCGTGAGCTGCACTGGCTCCCTATCAATCTCTGGGCACAATTCAAGGTGTTGGTTATTACCTTTAAAGCCCTACATGGCTCGGGGCTGCCTTCTACCACATAGCTCCCAGCGACCGGTAAGATCCCACAGAGTTGGTCTCCTCCGGCTCCCGTCTGCTAAACAATGTTGGCTGGTGGGCCCACAGGGGAGGGCCTTCTCTGTGGCTGCCCCGGCTCTCTGGAACCAATTACCTCCTGAAGTCTGG
>JANHZT010006981.1:15821-27727 GCA_032468215.1 Stegonotus admiraltiensis | reverse complement strand
TTTATTTTTGGCTGTTCACTGCCCTGAGTCCAGTCGGAGAAGGGCGGTATATAAATCTAATAAAACTCAAACTCAAAACTCAATAAGTATTGATGAAGTGGACCACTCCATGTACATCTACATCTACATCTACATGGAGGGAAGCATGCAGTGGGGTACCTCAAAATTTTGGGCCTGGTGCTCTTCAAAATCCTCATAAATGATCTAGATGAAAGGATAGAAGGGGAAACTCATCAAATTTGCAAATTACAACAACCAAGAGGGAAAGTTAACACTTTCGAAGATGAGTTCAAGATTCAGGATCTTGACAGACTTGAGCATTGGAACCTATCCAACCAGATCAGTTCAGTGGTGAGAAAAAGTAAGATCCTGCCCTTAGGTAGGAAAAACCATTTGCATAGGTATAGAATAGGAGGTACCTGGCTCAAAAGTAGTATCTCTGAGAGGGATTAGGTGTCCTGGTGGTCGCTTAAGTATGAATCAGTAGTGTGTGGCAGCTGCCAAAAACCCAATGCATCTAGGCTGCATCAAGAGAAGGATAGCATCAAGATCACGGGAAGTGATAGTACTGCTTTATACTGTACTGGTGAGGCCACACTGGAAACCACAATTCAAAAAAGAGTGCAGAGAAGAGCATTAAAGATGATAAGGGGCCTGAAGACTAAACCATACAATGAATGACTAAGGGAATTAGGTATGTTTAGCTTAAGAAAGATAGCAGTCTTTCAATATCTGAAGGGCTGTCATGGGGAAGAGGATGTTAATTTATTCTCCATAGCAACTGAGGGCAGGATAGGAAGCAATGGGTGGAAGCTCATGGAGAGTCAACTGGAAATGAGAAGGAATTTTCTGACAGTGAGAGTGATTAAGCAATGGAACAGCTTGCCTCCCAGTTGAAAACTGGAAGTTTTCAAGAAAAGATTGGACAGCAATTTGTCCAGAATGGTATAAGAACTCCTGCCTTGAACAAGGGATTGGACTACAAGACCTCCAAGGTCCCTTCCAGCCCTATGATTCTATAATTCTATGGAACCATTGATTAACACTGGTCACTCTGATTAAAATCCTTTTCAAAAATATTAGCATTTTTTCAAGTTCCTTATATGGATTTCACAATGTTTTATAAGCTTCAATCCAATATGATGCAGGTATGTGCTAAAAGGGAACTCATGTAACATTTATTATCCTTCCAATGTTTAAGAGCCAGCAACTTTTTTAGTATGAGAAGAGGGAGGGAAAGAAAACAACTCTTAGTTCTCAGTATCACTCCAAATAGTATTAAGCCAATGTAGCAATGTAGCTCTGTCCCATATTTTAGATCTGCCTCCAAAATAGTTCAGTGTATAATCTATACACTGAATAGTTCAGTATATAATAAGAGCAGGGGTGTCAAATTCAAGGCCCGGGGGGCAGATCCAGCCTGAGGGGTACTTAGATCTGGTCCGTGGGGCCACCCTGAAAACAGCAAAGGACCAGCCTGCAGTGCTTCTGCCAGTGAAAATGGACTCTTGAGCGCCATTTTCAGCTGCCACGGCCGCCTGAAACCCTCTGCCAGTGAAAATGGAGCTCAGGAGGGCCGCAGGACGCTGTGGCAGCCGAAAACGGAGCTTGAGAGCCCATTTTTGCTGGCAGAGCGCTTGGGCCACCACAAACTGCCCACACTGAACCCGGCCTCCCAAGGTCAAACACAACCCTGATGCGGCTCTCAATGAAATCGAGTTTGACACTCCTGATCTAGAGAATGATGCTACAAAGGAAGAAAAAGGGTGACTTGCCCATAAGAGCTAAGGGGCCCCTAAGTACTCTTGCCGGGAGACAATTGAGCACCAGATCAAATTATCAAATAGTTCCTCCTTTTACCCTAACCCTAACCCAGTTCAAAAGGTTTTGTGCAACTAAGTTTGATGCACTGGCGGTCCTATCTGTTCTCCCTTTCTTCAAAAATCAATTAAGCCTTCTTGTTGCTTTCTTTGGCCTTTATCCATTTTATCTCCCTAAGCTTCAAAGCCAGTTGGTAATAACATATTTGGAAACTGACAATCTTCTGCTTATCAATTCCTAAACTTGAAGACATACCATTCAGTACAAATAAAGCAAAATCTTAAACCACAATTCTGTCTACTTCACTGAAAGTAAATCCCATTAAATTGTGAAGTTTTCCCCAGGAAAAAAATGCATATATATTTGCTGCAGTGTTTAGCATATGCTAAAAACGGTAAATATGTTCTTAGCTTTTCTTCCTAAAGCAGTGGATTAGAGAACAATTTCCAGTACCTCCAGCAAGCCTATCTATGGTAACTGTACTGCTAAGACTGATGGGAAACTAATCCAACTCTACTGAATGCTCCAAATTGAGGTCTAGTCATACAACTAAAAATTTAAAAGGATTTGTGGATTCTTTTGTGGGTTTGAATGTGTTGTAAATATGTCTTAGTTATCTATGTTTTAAGGGGAATTTAAAATGAAGTTTAAATGCTTACGGGATAAGACTGCCAACTTTCTTTTAGCTTATGACAAAGTTTCAGTTTTCATTCAAGTATGAGTATTCTGCTACAGTATTGACATTCTTTAGAATATCAATCACCAAAATGATAGCTTTTGATTGATATGATTAGCTGCCTAGCTAATGGTACCTAACATTTGCAGAACCAGACGCTGAGGTTTAATTCTGTTTAAGAATCCAGCCATTTTATGTTCAGCTAAACACAAACAGACTCACACCTCATACATACGGTGTCAAGGGCTGGATGGCTCAGTCTTGTTTCTGAGGCTAACAAATTTCTAAATTCATCTCTAAATCTCTAAAAGCATCCACTAGACAGATTTACTGTCATTACAGGATTAGTGTGCATGTTTTCTATGTGGCTTCATAGTGTCAGGTAGTATTGCCTATTACCTATTACACTAAAGCACTAAAAAAGCTTCCCAGGATTAGATTTTCCTTAGCATATAATTCAATAGGTTATGCTCAGAATTCATTTACTGTGAAATGAAATTCACAGGCCAAGATCCCTTATGAGGTCTCTGCCATTTGGAACCAAGTGGAAAATGGAGCTTACGTTTTCAAAAGCTAAAGAAATTCAAGATCAGTTCTTCCATTCCTCTTTCACAGAAGAAAGGGAAAACCTGCTGTGTATTATTTTCCACACATTTATCCCCATGATAACTACCATCCTGTTTTCCAAACAATATGGTTACATTATACATACACGTAATGGTTTTAGTATGTTATATTAGACTAGCAATTTTTTTCTCCCTGTAATTCATCCTCATCAAGGTAACACAAACATTCTTTTAAAAACAGCATCTTTGCTCATGCCATCATCCTAGAACATTTAAAGAAAAAGAAATGCGTATTAAACAACCTTAAGTTTGTGGTTTCTCATACCCACACAATCCAAATAACAGGCTAAGTGATTGTCTCAGGATCCAATCTGGATCTGTTACCGGGACCAGAGGTTTTGTCTTTGACCCAGACAATATTATCCTGGGACACATATATTTGTCTTTATTCATAAGTGATTGTTCTGTACTTTGCTGCTTTGTCCCCTTCTTCCCTTTTTTCCCTCTTTTCTTATTAATCTCATGGCTGAGTTAAGCTTTTCCTGTAGTTTCAGTGGGAACAAAGAGAATGAAGTATGTATGATTGTTGCCTTGGGGACTGCATTTTGTTTTTAGGGCAGAG
This sequence comes from Stegonotus admiraltiensis, assembly GCA_032468215.1. Taxonomy (NCBI): domain Eukaryota; kingdom Metazoa; phylum Chordata; class Lepidosauria; order Squamata; family Colubridae; genus Stegonotus; species Stegonotus admiraltiensis. The sequence continues at coordinate 24,042 of JANHZT010006981.1, read as the reverse complement.
CTAAGGCAGGTGCCCTGCCTGCCTGCTTCATTGTTTTAAGGCTCATCCATGCTTACTCACTATGTCACAGGGACCTATGGACATACAATGCTTGCAGCTGTCTCAGAACTGTGTTAAATCCCTTGGCTGTAAAGAACACCAAGTGGCTGTGGATTGCAAACGGCCAGGTAAATCTTGCCTCAGAAAAAAAATCAGCCGCCATTAAGAGATAATAAAAACAGAGCTTTTCTCTGACTGGCCATGGATATTTATGATTCAGTCTCCCTCTCTTTGGAGATTCCCATGTTTCCATGCAGTGATATTTGGGTGGTTACTTGAATGACTTGGTTTTTGTCAGGAGGCTATTGCTACCTGCTTCCTCTAATAAGAGCGCAATTAAATGCAAAGCATAAATATATTATTGATTTCTATGGGAATCAGGTGCTTAACTTAGCAAAAAAGAGAAAAGCTATTTTGCAAATGATGATGATGAGATTTTGCCTAAGAATATCCACACAAATTGTTTTCAATAAGCAACACCAGCAACTGGGTTCTTTTATATTCCCTGCTGAAATACTGTGGGTTGCAAATGCATTATGTTTTCTTCCTTAATTGTGATAATTTATTTATTCTTGAGAGCAAAAGGGGACAGCTACGCATGGAAAGAAAACCTGATATTTTTAGAGACCACAAAGTAATCTTATATGTTAATCTGCAATACATTGTTTGGCAATTATTTGTACTTCACTTAGTGGATTTTTTTTTCTAATCCAAACATGCAGAATTAGGACATAAAGCTAGAGTTCTCAACTAAAAGACAACTAATCTGCACTTCCACAATCTGTTCTGGAAGACTACATTACAAATAAAATACTCGACATATGATATCATCATACAAACATTTTTTTCTTGCTATCTTTCATTCTCAAAAATATGCATGCCAATCTGGATTATTGGATCTGGAATAGTCCTAGTTAAAGTGAATAAAACTGCATCAACAAAAGCACCATATACTACAAATGCCTGAAACTCCTGAAATTTCTAAAGAAGCTCAAATCTTTTGAAGACATTTGCTTGTGTATTAAGATTGCTAACATCTATAGAACTAAATTATGATACTCTTTTTATGTGTTCTATTCACTTTTACTTGCCCTGTTAAAAAAATAACACCCAAACAAGCCACATTTGTGTTCCATTGTTACAAGTTGAAACTTTTCTAAGAATCTAGTAAAATGCAAAAAAAATAATAATTACAAAATGGAAGGCCATGGCTTGCAACTCCATATTATATTCTAGAGGATTGGAAAAATAATATTAGGAAAAAAGATTGTCCTCCAAAGAAGAGAAGCAAATAATTTGCTCCAAATTATTTCAAAGGTAGCTACCAACCACCAAAGGTTGGGTGTCTGTTTAGTTTATCAGGTGCATTTTGTGCACTTATGATGTGCTTTGTGCATTTATGATGCACAAAGACTAGCCAACATGAGCCTTGTAACTTGCAGAATAAGTTTTCACACAGATGCCAGTGAGTGGTTTTCTAAAGTTTTGCAGCTCAGATAAAGGAAGCTTACATAATACCCCAAAATAAAATTGTGGGTGCATTGTTAGATTTTTTTCCAAAAACAAACTAATGCAATTTTAGGTTAGGCTGTTCACATATCTCATTAAGACAAAAATGAATGCATGGAAGGCCAAACTGCTACTAATAAGGTGTCTTCCTGCCTCTTGTTGCATCTTCTGGATCATTCTGCCAAAATTCATCAGCAATCTGCCAAATTAAGATAGCAGTTTCTTTATTTAAATAAAAAAATAGATTTGTAAGATGCATATATTAAATTTTCAGTAGTTTAACAAAAGCCAAATTGAAGAAATGCATTGAAACTCCCATCTCTTCTTTTCTGTTGTCATACTTTACTGCCACATCCCCTGTAGTACTTAGTGATTAAAAATAAAGGGTTGGTATTAGCCCCAAAACTATTATTCACCCTTGGTTTAAGATTATATATGAACCACCAGGTACTCAAGTGCTCACAAACGTGAATGTTCTTGCAATGACAACAGTACTGTGAAATGAGGTATCTGTAGAACAATTAGCAATTTTGACAAAGTAAGAAAGATCTACATAGGCAGCTGAATCTAGGTCTACTTTGAGAATAGAATAGAATAGAATAGAATAGAATAGAATAGAATAGAATAGAATAGAATAGAATAGAATAGAATAGAATAATAACTTTATTGTCACTTTGAATGTACACTAATCGGCATACATTAAAATGAAATTTCGTTGCATACAGCTCTCAAAGGTTGAGGTGATCAACCAGTGTTTTCTGAAATTCATGTGGATGTAAATCTTCACCTGGAACCAGAGTTATCCAAAAACATGCCCATATGGGTACAGCTATGGTTTAAACAGAAGTATGGGAAAAACTGTAGGAAAAAAATATTCTACAGTTAAAGGAGAATATTTGTAGCTCAGGGTTGAAGTGAAAGGGGTCCTCGGTGCTCTCTGAGCTTGGTTGTTTCCTTGCAGACGTTTGATTAGGTAACATCATCAGTGCTAGTCTGTTATCATTACCTAGTAATATAATGATGAAATGTCTGTATGAAAAGAAAACAACCACATGCAGGAGAATATCAGGGCCCCTGAAAAAATATTCAGCTGAATATAAACTGGTCTGTGTTAGTGCTGAGTCACATTATCGATCAGTATAACTAAGCAGCTTGCAGACAAATTCTGCAAATTGTTACGATTAAAGTGAACAAACAAATGTGATGTTAGCACGTTTGGGAGATTGGGAGACGAATCTTGTTGCTTAGAAAATAAAAACAAACTGGTGGGGGGATGCATAAGCAAAACATAATCAAAAACATTTCCAGAACTTTTCTTGTTCCTTCGGAGTAGTCCATATATTCTTAATGTGATGGCAAAAAAAACAGAAAAATTGTAGCCTTAAAAATCCTTGGCTTTTGAATTTCAGCCAAATCTTTCATGAAAAGATTTATAATCATGAAATGTATTTAACCAATAGCTACTTGATCTGTTCAGTAAAACAAACCTCTTTAACATTACTTGCAGCATTTTGGATAGCTGGCCAGCTCCTACAGGTTACATAACACTAAATTTCCTCCAGTGGCAGGATGTGAGACTAGTTGACTTTTGAGATCTTTACAATTCTAGGACTCTATAAGGCAGATGTGTGTCTTTTTTCATTGCATGCATTCAGCATATTATGTAGAACTCAGTAACACACATTTCTGTGAACTACTTACCATTAGCAAAAAAGAGGTGGATCCCCACCCTCCTGGCAGATTTTAATAGAAACCTAAAGATCTATTGGTATAACAAGAGTTCTTTTTAATGTGAGGTCCTTGGTGCACTGATGACATTACCTAGTTTGGTAATGAAATATTTGCAAAAAAACAAAAACAAAAAACAAAAACAACCAAGCTCAGGGAGAACCAAAGACCCCACAGTTCAATCCTGAGCTAAAAATATTATCTTCCATTGTTTTTAATCTATGCAGTTTTTATGACTTTATATGATCACTGGTGGGTGGGTGTTTGGTAACATTTATTACTTTTTTATTCATCCTGGTTTAATTGATGTTATTTGTTGTACTTCATTGTTGCACTGTAAACTGGCATAGGGCCTGAGTACCTGAGAGCTTGTTTGTTTTTAAGTATTTCTGCCTGCTAAATGCATTTTGGCAAAGTGGGTTCCTTCCCCCCCCCTTCTAATAAACAAATCATCTTATGGGACCAAGGAAGTATGCCTTCTATGTTGCAATCCCTCTGGAACAGCTTCCCTCCGGAGATATGGACAACACCCAAAGCATTGCCTGGCTAGATGGCTCAGTGGCTAAGACACTAAGCTTGTTGATCAGAAAGGTTGGCAGTTCGAATCCCTAGTATAGGTCTCCTGTGTGAGTAGGGGGTTGGACTAGATGACCCCAAGGTCCCTTCCAACTCTGTTACCGTTAAACGTAAGAAGAAAATCACTTTCGTCTCAGGCCGGAGGTTGATGTGTTTGTAGGGGCCGTCATGTGTTTGTGGGGGCCCTGGTTTGATATGGTTTGATTGTTTTAGGCCCAGCTGTCTATGGGGTTTAATTGTTTTATTGTTTTATATTTGTAAGTAGCCTAGTCTATAAGAATGGGTGGCTGTTATAAAGCTCATTATCACAACCCATTATCATCATCATCTGCCATTGGCAGGCATGCCAGGAGTGCGAGGATATAAATTTTAAAATGACCAGTTCTATGTATTTTATATATGTTAGATATGTGTATGTAACATCTGTTCATAGAAGAGATATCACTATATGTTATTACTTGTCAAACTGATCTTTTTTTGGGGGGTGGGGTTTAAAGCTGCTTTCATTACACCACTAAAGCAACCCTATTGGATGATTAGCCCATGACCCATGCTCCTTAAAACCAAAACATAAACTTAGGAAAAACTTGAAATAAATATGGTGGAGATCATTAGGCTCATTAATAGAAGGTACTAGGTAGCTTTGCCAGTTTATGGACTACAAGATTACTTCATCTTACTTAGATTTAAGGGTCATTTTATCCTATTTTTTGTATAAAATTTCATGATGCTTGTATTTAAACAAAATATCAATGCATTGTGTAAACACAAATCAGCTAAACATATCAACTACACTGTTTAAAATACTTGTTTCATGTCTAGGGGATTAAATTTTTTTTACTGTATTCAGATCTTGATATATATAAGGAAGCAAAATAGAGCACCGTATATCTGTATGCGTAATCAGGGTGTGAGTGATGACACTAATAAGGTTGCTCACATTAAAGTGTTCTTTAATTTGAAGCATACCTTATTTTGTAGCACTTTTCAAGTTGCAGAATCCATTTGGCAATCCTGCTTCTTGAAATAAGTCATTGAGCTAAGACTATTTCAATTGGTACAATCTTCTGGTTCCATTAAAGAACAAGTCAAGAGTATGTACAGGTGTAAAGTACAATCTGATGGTTGCAATCAGACTGTAGAAACAGGACACATGACTCCACCACCATTTAAATTTAAATGTCCCTTTCTTCAATTCAGGCAAAACTGGTTGGCAGCCCTTTTAGTAACCTATTTAGAAAGCTTCCTCTTAAACATATAGGTTTCAATTTGGAGTTTGTATATAGGCATGGGAAGATCGTTTAAAAAGTAAGATGATTATTTTATAATAATGTTTTACTTGGGGCGAGAGCAAGATAAATAGCAATAATCACAGTTTCCAGTACTTCAGTGGCAGCAGGTGCAATTGTATAATAATGTAATAAGCCTTTCCTATCACTTCTTTTGAGTACTGTAAAACTTGGGGGGGGGAAATCTGGATGACTGCAACCATGGTGGAAAGTAGAAAAAATCAGAACTGCAGATACAAGAGTACTTTAAGGCTATGATTCTGCAAAATCAATGGCATAGATTATTTTCTAAAGAGAAAATATTCCAGGAATAATGGGCATTTGAAGCAAATGAAATCTGGCATATTTTCCTCTCTTACTTGGGACACAAAGATAATTAAGATAATACTATTACTGGCCCAGCGTCTGTGGGTGGAAGTAATTAAGCTTTCATAGATCTACATTAGACAAATGGAAGAATACCATTATAGGTATATTCTTAACAGCATCAAAAAACAATACAAGAAAATATATCCACTCACTTGTTTCTTATTCCATGGGATAAACCATCAAAAGCTATCTGTATATAATACAAATATATGTTTGTTTGATGCATGATTGAATGTATTATAAAATCCATAATCTTTGAAAAAGTTGGTGATCTGTGGGACAACTTGTTTTATGATAAAAGGATTTGCCTTGACCTTTTTCCCAACTTGGCACCCCTCCTAAGGTATTGCTTTTTGCTTTGATTTTTTTTGCTTTGATTTATATGCCGCCCTTCTCCGGAGACTCAGGGCGGCTTACAATGTGTTAAGCAATAGCCTTCATACTTCTGTATACTTATACAAAGTCAGCTTATTGCCCCCCACAATCTGGGTCCTGCAATTACAATATCAAATATCTGTCGAGCAAAAACAGTGGCCGTTCTATTTAGGTATTCTGTATTTTACAATTCTATCACACTTTGAATGAACCAGTTCAGATGGAGATGCTATATAACAGCTGTGGTTCAGCAGCCAGCAAATCTGAGGAAAAGCAGGACAAATTTCAGTGCTGGCCTCTTAAATTGCCAGATAATGTTGGTTCCAACTTGATTAATCTCAAACTGAAATCTCAAACCTATTTTTTTTTCAAACTTCTTTTAAACTTCCATAAAAAATATAAGAACTTTCACAAGGGAGTCTTGGAGACATGTTCTGGGCAAGTTGAACAAAATGTAAATTGAGCTCTACTGGTTGATTCCTGGCAGATCTGCAGTTTATCAGTAGGAATATTTTTCTTCTAAATTAAGATGCAGAAATTAACAAGGCTTGGGGTAACCATGAGGGGATTTTTGTGGAACTCAGTCTGGTTACCAAAAATAAATTCTTAGGCTCAGAATGTGCTGAAAGACACCCTGTTCTTTAACTGGTGTGTATGTCTTTGCGCCTGACTCTGGTGGGTGGGTCTTAGGGCTTTTGGTAAAAAAATAAAAATAAAACAGATTCAAAAAGGCTGCTCTCCTTAGTTCTAAATGGCTTGTAAGTCACTTACCCGGCATTGAACATGAGGTTAGTACACACCTAACATTCATTACATTTCTTCCTATAGCCGGAACTGATAGAAAATGTCTGAGAACAATGAAGATTTTCCTTCTGCCTCTGTGATTTTCCCAAATTTAAATACCGTTTGACGGAAGGATTCTCAGAATGAAATTTGGAAGCTTCTGTATAAAACAACTTTAACAGACTTCTCTGGGGAAGAACAGAATCCTTCCAATGAAAGGGACAACACATTTTTGCACGATACCAAGAGGCCATTTATTTGTTCCAAAGCAGCCACTATAGTCCAGAAAACTTGGCTGACTGATCAGTTTCAGCATTATTTTATCAGTTTCACTGGAGCTCAAGGAGGTTTTACCTGTAGACGCTTCAAGAATTCACACAGCGAATTCAGTTTTTCTAGTAGCCTGAAGTAAGCCCAGTTAAATTTAACCTTAATTCCCAGGAAAGCCGAACCCATCTATAAGTTGTGTTGGTATACAGACCCCTAGAAGTTACTGATCTGGTTTTTAAGAACCACCTGGTTGTTAAACCAAGCTTACCCCTTGCCAAATGAGATGTGTAATGAGTTGGGTTCTCCAATATGGCAAACTGATGCTGGCAGAAGAAGACACAGAGAAGACCAGATGGGACAGAGGTCACACCACCGATGGGGGAAATATTAATCACTTCATCCTACCCTGAAGGCTCCCTGATTGAGTCTGCTGTGTACCTGCTCTGCTCCTCCAGGCTTCGGTTCTCAGCCGTTCGCCACTCCGGCATGGTGCTGGCACAGAGCACCACCATGGAGACGATGACGAACAGGATGGAAACGGTGGCCAGGATCTGGGCGGCCACCGACGAGGTGGGCTCCTCGAAAGTTCTCCTCATCCTTTCCAGCCATTTCTTCTCGCCGGCGCCAGGTGGGGCCACCGCATCGCCGCTCCCCTGGCCCTTGGGCGGCTCGGGCTGGCCGCTGCTTTTGCTCTCGCCGCTCCCGCCTCCGGAGGGCTCCGTCCGGATGTCTTCCGTCGAATAGAAGGTATAAGTATCGGACATGCGGTCGTCCAGCCGGCGCTGGCAGCAATAGTCCAGGTGGGACCCCTCCAGGCCCCAGTAGATCATCTCGTTGTAGAAGGAGAGTTCGCACATGTGGGGCACGAAGCGCAGGTGGCCGTAGCGCACGTAGAGCAGGATGAAGCCGAAGGCTTCGGAGTGCCGGTCGAAGAAGTATTCGTTCCGCTCGCGGTCGTAGTCGTCGCACACCTCGAGCACGTCTTGCTCCGACAGGCAGCCGTGCAGGCGGCTCACCCGCCGGAGGGGAAAGTCCTTCAGCACCTCCCGGGAGAAAGAGTAGCGGGTGCCCCCCACGTTCAACACCACCACCGGCGGCCCACCCCGGCCAAAGGTCATGGCTTGGGGGTGGGGGACAGAAGCAGAAGGGGGGCGCGAGGGGGCAAACGGCGGCTCAGGCAGGCTTCAGCCCCCTAGGAGCGGGGCCGGGAAGGGCGGGGTCCGGCTGCCCCGCCCGGCTTCTCTTCGGGCAAGCGGGCGCTCTCTGGGTTCTCTCGGTCCCTT
>JANHZT010006981.1:0-11414 GCA_032468215.1 Stegonotus admiraltiensis | reverse complement strand
CCTTTTTTTTGATTACAGTTCAGCTCTCCTTCCAGAAAAACTAAAATGCTTCAATACCAGCCAGAAATGGATTTTAAACTTTTTGGAGAGAATTTTGAAGCTTTTTGGCAGCATTCCTCCTTTCTTGCCCCACAGCCAACCCTTTAATGTCTGCAGCCAACAAGTGAGAACTGTTCAGGGCAGAAACTCTTCGAAAATATCCATCATATCTCTGAATGGTTTATTGGCATCCATTCACGGCACACTGGCCTTTGTAGAGATTTACCTAGGTTGTTTCCATTTTGGTGATTTTGGTGATTTCACAGGGTTTTTTTTTTTCTCTTTCTGTCGCTAATGTACTTAAAAAAAGGTTTTATCCCCCTTTTTAGATTTAGCCAGTTCCTCCACTTTTGGTGCTTTAGCAGCATTAATAACTTATTTGGCTTTCTTCTATAAGTTCTTGAACACCTTTCTATCAGCTACATTTCCACTATCTTTGCATTTGTTATATGCTGGGGTTTTTTCTCCTTTACTATCCTATATACATCTGCTGTGAAACTGTGAGTTTCTCTTTCTTTTGCTTTTACTAATATACCTCACATAGAGACTAGTTGCCTCCAAGATGGCAGATATAATTAGCAATCACTGAGCATTGACTCCTGTCACTTTAATGCCACCCTTCAAGTTTATATGTTAGATACTCCTCCATTTTGGTAAAATTTGTCCACTTGAAGTCTAAAACGTTAGTGTGTTATATCAGTTTTAGTTTTAATGTCAAACTAAAGACATTGGTGATAACTGGAATGTAAGTTTCCCCTCGTCTTCTGGTATCTTATCCCCATCCCCCCCAAAACAAAGTCTACAATATGGCTCCTTCTTGTTGGGCATTTTACTAACTGTTTTAGAAAGGCACCAACTAATGCCTCTTTCTTTCTCCACAAAGAAAAGCCAAATTACCCAAGAGGAACAGCAGTAAATGAGAAGCAGTGGATCATCCTCCCATGCTTCTACAGATGCCCCCAAATATACAACCCTGACATACCTCTCTGTCCAATTATATCATTTCCAGGAACTCCAACTTACAACATTGTGAAAGAACTATCAAAAAAGCTTGGGCACCTCACAAAGAGAAGCACATACTTTACCAACTCCCCACTACAGTGCCTTCAAAGAATCAAAGGCATGACAATAGATGATGATGAAATCATGGTCTCATTTGATGTCATAGCCCTTTCCACATCCACTGGCCCAGAATTAGCCAAATAATCTATGATAACATTGCTCTATTGGACACCCAATTTAACCAAATACATGAAGATTGAAATATCCAGAATCATGGATCTTATCAACCTCTTTCTAACCATATACTTTCAATTTGATGGACAAACCTATCAACAAATTAAAGGTACACCTACGGGATCACTGCTTTCAGGACGCATAATGAAGGTTGTCATCCAATGTCTGGAATCAATAGCAATCCCACAAATACAATTCAAACTATGGATCAGATATATAGACAACACCTTCAGTGTAATAGAAAGGAGCAATTAGAGACTACCTACAAACCCATCAAGTTCTTCAAAGAAATCCAATTCACCAGGGAAGAAGAAAAGAACAACTCATTACCCTTCCTGGATATCTCGATCAGCATAGATCACGATGGCACTCTAAAAACACAAATATACTGAAAAATCACCCACACCAATCAAATGTTCCACTACCAAAGTAATAACTTAGCTTCCCACAAGAGAAGCTGTCTAAGAACTCTATTCTTATGAGCACAAACACACTGCAGCAACCCTGAACAGCAGAAAAAGGAAACAGATTGTAAGCCCTGGAGGCCATCTTTTTCTTTGGATCTTCAGGGCTGCCACACTTAGTGCTGTGGGAAACTGGGAGGGGGGATCGCATGGAGTTGCAGGGCAGTGGTGGAAGGCTGCTGTTTTAACAACCGGTTCGGTGAGCATGCACTTCCAAGTCCAAAAGTAAGGAAGTAAACAATATCCCAAACAAGGAACTGCCAAACAAGCTAACAGTAACCAGCCGAACCAAAGGACCTTCAAGACCACTCCGACCAACAGGGCAAGCCACTAGAAGAGGGGTGTCAAACTTGTGGTGTCACACTGTCATCACGTGATGTATTGTGACTTTTTCCCCCTTTGCTAAACCGGGGATGGGCATAGCCAGTTCATGATGCATTCGGTCCGTGGGCTGCAAGTTTGACATCCCTGCACTAAAATATAAACTGAGATTAAACTTCATCCTTACTAGGATTTAAGACCAGATAGTTCCTAAGTATGTAGATGAATCCTCAAATAATCAAGCAAGGCAAAATGAAACACAGTCATCTGGGGAGTGAATCAAGTTCACAGGCCATATCAAATGGTTAGAATATCTGAACCCATCAAATTGCAGCATTTGGTAGAATTTATTTACTTATTTAAACATTATTTATGTGTTTATTTAACCAAATAAGTAGATAAAGTATTCTCTACCCTCCCTCTGAAATAATTGATGGGGTGAAAATGTTAATTAACTGAGAAGAACTAAGAATTGTTTGAGTAGGCTTAGCCTCTGTAATGGTTGGTGCTTGTTTCATTTTGCAATTTAGTGTTGAGGGAGGGAGGTTGGAAAGAGAAAAGAATAATTGGTGCTGGAGCTGAAGGTTGCACTATGAAAGGGAACTTAAATTCTTGAAGGATTGGGGAAGAGGAGATAATTAAGGGACCAGTGAACAATTAAAGGATCGATCTGCAGTAGGTCTGAGAGAAACTAGGATAACTTGGTAAATAAAATGCTACCTGCAATAATACCTGAAAAGTGCACTTAACCATAGTTTCAACTGAGAAACTCTGACCATCCTAGACTAAGACAAATCCAGAAATGCTAGAGAATTTCTGGAAGCCTGGCACTCTGAAAAATTGGTCATCAATAGACACATAGACATAAACATACTGTACTATGCAAAAGACACTCAACAAGCCAAAAAGGCTTGTTGGGACCAAAATGATAAGAACTATTCTTATCATTGCTAAATTTACTATTACTAAATTTACTATTACTAAATTTATATGTGTTATGCAAGCTAACATACAATTGCACAAATATAACTTAAATTAATATAAAATACGTCTTTTTTAACCTTGAACTTTATTCCATTTTTTCCCTTCTTTTTTCTGCTATTGCTATTTGGGAGAAATTAGTTGTTGCACAGACTTTGGAGCTTCAGTTGTTTGCTTGTAGATGTTTCATTACCTGACTAGTTAACATCACCTCTGTGAGTGAGTTTGGGGTTTGCTCCCTGTTTATATACAGTAGCTTGCCTTGCCAATGTTGGTGGAAGTTTGGTTTTCTCCTTGATTAGAGAACTGTTTTCTGTTTGACTGTTTGTCTGGTGTTAATCCCTGCTTATCTGGATACTGGCTGCTTGATGTTTTTCTGTATTTTTGTTTCCTTCTTGGCTTTTTTTATCATCTCTATTGAACTGTATGTAAATGTGGCTTATTTCTATTCATGGCTGATGTGCATACATAGAGACTTGGTTTGTGTATGCATGCATGCATGCATCTCTCTCTATTTCTCCTTTTTCAGGAATTTTCTGACACTTAAGGTAGGGTTTTTTTTGGGAGGAGCTAAACATTGTATAAAGCTATGAATAGTCTCTGTAAAAAATAAAAGTACTTGGATCCAATATGCCTTCAGGGAGAGTATTTTACCATAAATACATTATGTAATTATCTTCTTTCAACTTTGTTATGGAGCCAGTTTGGTCTAATAGTTATGGCATCAGGCTAGGAACCAGGAGACTGAGTTTTCTATTCCCTCCTTAGGCATGAAGGCCAGTCAGTTACTTTCAGCCCAATTCATCTGACAGGGTTATTGTTGTGGGGAAAATGGGAGGAAAGAGTATGTTCACTGCCTTGAATTATTTATAGAAAAGTAATAAAAGTGGGATTAGAAACATCTAATAATAAAATATTGAATATTAAGCTCTTCTTCGCATGTCTTCCTGGGCAAAGAGACACACATTTTGCATGCACATTCCCCAATTTCAGTTCTTGCCATTTCCATGTAGGATGGAAATCCTGCTGAGCCATTTGTGTTCCACAGGGGGAAATTTGTCTTGTCTTCAAGATTTGATTGTTTCTCAAGCTTTGTGCATGGAACTGCATATCAACAGACTTAGCAGAGTCTTGTGTTGACATAGAAAGAAAGACTGAAAGAATCTCTCCCTCATTTGTTAGATTGCTTCGTTTCTCTTTGCATAGAGAAAGGTGCATTGCTGATAGTCTTACTGAACAATTAGTGAGGAGGAATTGGATAGTGATGTGCATTTCTTTCCTTTAGGAAACGCTCATCGTCATGATGGTGTGACGTATCAGGACTTTTTCCCCCTTTGCTAAACTGGGTGTGGCTGTGGCCAGTGCATGATGCATCCGGCCTGTGGGCCAGGAGTTTGATACCCCTGCTTTCGATGCATGTAACTTTATATTCCTATGTAATGGTTGAATCTGTTTTACTTTAGTCACTAAAGGGTTATACTTGGGTCATACTTTGTTTTGGGATTCCTATGTAAAGTAGGATAATCTTTCTCATCCCCTCTCATCATTCCCCCAACTGTGAAAAACAGATACTCCTTAACTTTGTGATGGTGTCATCGCTACTAGACGTAAACAATTATTTCTAAATCTTCTGATCTCATTTTGGCAGAACTGGTAAATGCATTCCAAGCACCAGATTTTGAACTCCAGTAAGATGAGACTATCAAAAAAAGGGTGCGAGTGATGGTGATTTAAAGTCAATATAATTCCCATAGGATAGAACCTGGATGCAGATCTATAGGAGAGGGTGCTTCATATTTGCTGGTTTTGAAGGAGTCCTCCCACTGCCATCTCTTTGAAGTTCTCTGAATGTCAAAAGGTATAAGGTCTTACTTTGGCTTATTGTATCCTTCAATATCCTTCAATATTTTTTATTACCATCCTAGCTTATATTTTTGTAGTATTCCTGAATATTCTTTGATTGCTGTTTTGTTATATTATTCTGTTATTTTTTAATAATGCCTTGGAATAAAGCCTTAAACACTCACATTGTGTGGTCATCATTGCCCCTGAATCAAAAAAAGCTCGTAACCTATCTCTGCTGGGCAGTAGCACCTTCCTCTGGGCACATAAGAGCAATAGAGGAAACCCAACCTCTTCATTCACTGAGAGATAATTGTATGCTCTGCATTAAAAGAAAGGCAACTTTATTCTCTATAGGTACATCAGTTCAGTAATACCCAGAACAAGTGGCATAGAAATCATTCTATTGATTAAATGATTTCAGGTGTTCCAGACATGGGATGGGGCTTTATGAAAGAGACTCTATGGATACAATGGATAAAATTCACTGACTGACTTTGTCTCAGCCTTGGACTGTTCCCCATCATTGCTCCAGATAATATTAAGTCAGACAAAGTAGTGAAATGCAATCCCAGTCAATGAATCAGAGAAGAAAGAGCCAAAGCTTTCCTTAAATGGCAAGGAAGAAAGCAAAAAGAAGAGAAGCGGTTGGGGAAGGTGTATTTCTATTAATAAAAGGAGATGAAGAACTATATGCAGTTACATACTTAAAGTTAAACAAAATTAATATATTTAACAGAGAGCCTTTGGTATTAAGACCAATTAATTAATTAATTGGTAAGACCTGGTACAAAAGGTTTTTTTTCCTCATTTTTAGTCTAGTACATTTGCCCCCATCCAGAATTGTAGCAGTTGAAGTCCACACAGGTACAAGTTGGTGAGGCTGAGAAACACTGGTCTATGGGAAAGCCTTTGCTTACTTGCATGCAAGGTGAATGTTTTTTTTGAAATATCTATTAATTTGCAATACAATTTCATTCTTATTTTATTTTTTTGTGGAGGGAGGACATTCAACAGAATCAGCATCCAGAGAGAAGTTACTCTTCTTATAAAAGTCAAATGAATATTTATTGGAGAAGAATATACACTGTTTCCTAATGCAAAGACAGAATTCACTATCTCTAAACAGAGAAGTAGAGCTGCTTCTGATCTCTAAATGACTGCTCCAATTTATATAAATGCAAGACAACAGCATTTCCAGTTTCCAGTCCCCTAAAAATCAGATCAAAGCTGATCTGCATTGTATTTATATTTGCTGACCTTGAAATTCAGAGAAACCCATATACTAATAGTGCTTTTCCTCTTGGGGATCAATAGCAAGGTTTCTCATCATATACTAGTTCATATCCTGGAGCAAAAAAAATCTCCATAGCCACCATTAACACAAAACATCACCCACACCCACACCCACACCCACAGAATTCCAGCCATTCCTAGTGTGCCTCCTATTCATGTTTCCAGAACAAATTGTGTTTATTTTATCATTTGCAAAACCATCATTTTCTGAGCCTTAAAGGGAGGATGCCAAGCCACCATTTTCTGTTACATTTAAAAGTTTACTAAAAGGATAAAATGTCAGCAATTTTGCAAATTCAGTTGATGTTTTTCTTAGAAGTTGTATAACTGTGTTACATATGGCTGGAGTGGAGGAGATAGCTTTTAAACAAGGGTAACATCCAGGAACAGGATGCCGAAGATTGTCTGTAAGGGGATAGTGATAGACTGTCCTAGGATAAAAAAACAACAACATTATTCCATATCCCATTCTATAGAAAATTGGGGGGGGGTGTGTGTTACTATTTAGCATCTCCCCAACCACCCTTGAACAGTCCCTAAGGAAAAAAAATCCTTAACCTTTGAACACTAACGCTTCCCTGCCAAAGAAAAGAAGGAAATAAAATTCTTCTCAATTTTACCTCTTTCCACAAGAACAACTGCAAGCACCTGAAAATGGGCAAAACAGTCCAGGTCGATTTTATTTTGAAGAGAAAGCAGCAGCAGCACAGTGGTATTTTGTCTGGCTTCGTGAAATCTATTTCACTATCTCCATATTCCCTGCAAAAGGACTTGTCGATCCATCATGTCACATTTTCCCTTTAAGGATCTGTGAGCAGAAAACTATGGCAGCTGAAATCTGTGAGGTGGGAGAAGCAAGAGTTTTGGCTAATGGGAAAACATTCCCACAAGTCCTGAAGAATTCCATTGATCATCCATCCATCCATCCATCCATCCATCCATCCATCCAATAATTCAGGCTACACTACAGCTGAGCCAGAAACAAATTGGACCAGCTAATAAACACAGAAAATGTCATGATATTACAGAGGACCAGAGCTGATTCTTAAGCAGTGATTTTTGGATTTTCTCAAACTATGGTTGGGAATAAAATGTTATTTCATGCTTCTGTGTAGTACAATTGCAAGAAGCTAAATGGCATTCAAGAGCTGGCTTCTGTAATTGAGACCCTGAATGCAAATGACTCACTGTAGAATAGTATTTTCTATCTCCATATTCCAGAGATTATCCTATACAATTAATGGATGTTATCCCAATTTGAAATTGGGGTGGGGGGTAGTATCTGATTAAAGATCATTCAAGCAAGCACCAAGGGTTATTTTACTGACAACTCCAGACCATATGTCTAGGCCAGGGCTGTCAAACTCACGGCCTGTGGGCCAGATGTGTCATGCACTGGCCATGCCCATGTCCGGTTTAGCGAAGGAGAAAAAAGTCCCAATACATTGAGTGATGCCGCCATGATGATGTGAGTTTCACACCCCTGCTCTAGACTGTCCTTCAAAAATGCTGAAGTTAGACTGCCACTACTTTCTTGAGGTTCTTTCCACAAAACATGCTTGACTAACTGTAGGGGTAACTGGGCATTAATTATCCAGAGATATGTAGGAGTTTTCCCCAAATATACAAAGATATGTTGATAATCTGGATTTCCCCATTCTTTGAATAGTCCCTGGGGCAAAACTGGGAGTTTTGCACACCACCTCCTCCCCATTTCCTTTCTAGGTGTCTCATTAGCTTTTCCCTCCCATCTTCTTGCTATTCCAGTTCTAATATTCTATAATGTAAATTCCCTATTTTGAAGTAAATTTTAATATGATGTAGACATCAGACAATTTAAGCAGAATTTTAAAAATCAACCAACTTCCACGAGCTTGTGTATTATGTGAAAGTTTTTGACACAGGATCTCCTTATAATTAATTCTGTAGCAAACGCTTCTTCCTTCCTTTTGCTTGAAATATTTCTTATTCATTGAATTTAAAGGTTAATGAGAAATCTGTTCATTAATCATATTTTTTCCTAAAAGAGTAACTGAAATTATATCTAAATATTTTGTTAATTTTCTCTTTTTACATTTTGATTTAAATGCCACATGAGGGAGAATATTAACACATGAAAATAAATATATTATTTGCACAGATGAACAGCTAACAGATGCCCTTATTACTAAAAAATCTCATTCTCCTTCAATGATAGATCCTCTTAATTCAATACAACCAGATTTCATTCAGCCATGTTAAATTGATTTAAAAGATTTCCATTCCCTCTCATTATCAGAGCTAAGAAGATGCCCAGAAGACCATGCAAAAATATAATTAAACAGATAATTAAGTGAAAACAATAAGTCAATAATACAATCTATTAAAACCCAGGAAATAAAAATGCCTTCTGCCGCTGTTAGTTAGATAACAAAATGCTGTCAACCTCATGGCCTGAAAGAGAAGTAATGTTACTACTGAGAAAGCCCTAATTTTAGCCCATCTCTGTATTTTGGAAAGGCTGTGAAGCCTCATACAGGACACTGGATCAAAATTTCAGTAGGAAGGCTTTTTTAAAAAAATAATCTCTAGTATTAAGCAAGAAAGAGATTGGAGGTTTTGGGCCGGCAATGAGATAATGAGAAAGTGCAGTATATGGAATATGACTTTAAGAAATCAGCAAATTAGGTTAATTAATATACAATCTATACTAGAGCCCTCTTTATTTCAGAATCATGGCTTCCCAAGTGGATGAGTTTCTCTCTCTCTCACACACACACACACACATTTTTTTAAATGGTCATTAAGCCTTTTTTTTGAAGAACTAAATAGCATTCCCAAGTATTGTAAATATTGTTAGAGTTAGATATTTTTGCATTTGGCCAGAGATCACTATATTGTTTATTGTTCTGAGTGCCATAGGAAAGAGAGGTTGCTCTAAGATAGGCATTGCTGGCATATGTTTTTTTTTAAAGAAACCATATTTGCTAAGACATGTTTGCCTGACAAACTAAGGAATGAATCTTCCCCTTTCTGCACATGATGACTCCTTTCTTTTCTATTGTTATGTCCTCCCTCTTTTCAAACCTTATTGAATCATTACGGGAAGGTGATCTGCTTTGCTATTGCAACTCTTTTTTCAATTTCTAAATTATCCCATTCCCTTTTAGAAATTTGTAATTTTCCTTATTATGGTTGCTTGCACAGTCAGACAGATGTTTAGACAAGATTTGATAGTTTTATAGTCATGTTTTGTTGCACAATCACTCAGATGTTTAGACTAGATTTGGCATTTTAATCCACCTATCAAGTCTTTCCCAAAGACCTGGGACAGGGAGATGTTGCTTTAAGGTTTAAAAGCGCTGTCTTAGGATGTAAGCTGTTTCAAGTAGAGCTGCCTTTTGCAATTGACTAATGATTTTATTTCAGTTCCAATGGTGTTCAAGTGGTGTTCCAGGTGTTTTGGAATTGCACCCAAGGTGTCTCTAATTCTATTACTTTGCTTTCTTTTGTCACATTCATTCTACTTCTATTCACACGTCTTTGCATTTTGTGATTTGCTCTAGTTCTTTTTCTTCTATTTTGCTGTCTATGATGTGCATTATTCAGACTTTTTTGTCTTTCTTATCAACCGTTAAGACTGTTGTTATGTGACAGGTGCTTGTCTGTTTCAATTCCAAAGTCTCAGAACATCTTTAGCCTTTTCATTTTCTATTATTTTATCTATTTTGTGGTCTCACCAGTTGTTTGCAAGCAAATGGTATTTCTTACAATCTTCCAATGCACCATTGTGGCTATTTTGTCATGCCAGGGTTTATAAGTCAGTCTGTGCAATCTTCTTGCAGCAGCTAACTAAATGATCTACTGTTTCTTCAGCTTCTTTACAGATGTAGCATTTGCTGTCTGTTGTTCTCAGTTTTGAGTTGTATGAACTTTTTAAGAATGTTGTTCTTAAGACTTGGTCTTGTGCAGCCAGAATTAGTCTCTCTGTCTGTTTCCTCAATTTTCCTGCTGTTAGCCATTGCCCTGTCTTGTTATCTGCTTTGCTTATTATTATTATCGCACAGTCAGCCAGATGTTTATAACTGGATTTGGCATCCAATATTATGTGTCCCTCAATGCATTTGTCTTACCTGGCACAAGCTCTCCCACTCTTCTGAAGAAAAGATACCATTGCCCTTGGAGCAAAGATAAAAGGGAGACTCTGTTTTAAGTAAAGTATTTCCATCTATAATACGATGAAAAGGTACATTCATCCTACTTGTATTTGACTTATGAACCTTTCATTTTTGGAATGACTTCATTTAGTTTCTTCCATATTTCTTGGATTGGAAATATGTCTGAGGAAGAAAATGATTTCTAGATTTTAACACATGAATGAAGGCATGTTATTTTTACAAAAAGTGTTCATTTTGAACTCGAAAATAGACATTTATACTAGATTCAACTTGATTAGAAAGTTTTCTCAGCATAATCTACCTCATAAAGTAGTTGTGAGGATAAAATGGGGCAGGTAGAACTTTGCATACTTCTTCTGTACCTTGAGCTCTTCAAAACAAAAGTGAAATCTAAAAACAAAAGTCCTTTGTTTTTCCTTGAGCATTCTGAATGAGAAGTACTTTAGGCATATCATTGACAACCAATTACATATTTTTTTTCTTTTAACTTCAGAAACATCCAGTGCTTAATTTTGCCACAACCAAGTAAGACATTCTTAGGGTCTTACATTATGAATAAGTTCTAAATATATTTGAGATCTATGCAAAGATTTATTATAATTGGTTTGGTTTCAAGAGTCTTTCACAAAACCTCCACTGCTAAAATGCTGAACATTGATCTGATGAGGATGTTATATTTTCATTACACTAATTAGGAAGTAATTGTAATCTCAGTTTCATAAACAACAACAACAACAACAACACCCATCTGAACTCTGTAGGTCTTTGTAATGTAATGTCTCTGTAATGTATTTTCTGAATTCAGCTGGTTGAATATAATCTTCTCACTTTAAATATGAAGAAGACATGTTCAGGCATTACAAAGGCCCATTAATTCTAGCTTCAAACCTATTAGGAAGGTCATCCAAATGCCATAAGCAGGAAAGCAAAGCTTTTTCATTTTGCTGCTTTTCATCACATTATCTCTAAATCTGGTGTTTATTTATTTATTTATTTATTTATTATTTATTTATTTATTTATTAATTCAATTTATATACCGCCCTTCTCCGACAGGACTCAGGGCGGTGAACAGCCAAA
>JANHZT010006980.1:398892-420100 GCA_032468215.1 Stegonotus admiraltiensis | reverse complement strand
CAGACTGGAGTAATTGCTGATAAGGTTTTGTTTGAATTAAACAGTGTTTGTGAAGCTGGTGTGTGTCGCTCTTCCTGAGACTCGGACGCTGGGGCAGAACAACTGAAGGTTCCAGAATATTATTTTGTGTAGGGTTCTCCATACAAATAGCAAACTCATTTTCTTTATCCATATGTGGCTAAAAGAGTGCAAGCTTGGGGGAACCCCCAGATTTGAAGACACACAAAAACCATTTATGGAAGAAAAAAAAAGGAGGAAAGGTCCCAGTTAAGATCAATGATATCTGAGCAATGCTTATTTGGCTTGAAATCCTGGCTGGGGGAAACAATCTAATGGAATGGCGTACTATGGAAAAGGGTACATCGGGCTGGAAACTTAAATACACTAAATGCTGTTGTTATAATTACTATTTATGCCCTGCCATCATAATAACGCTACCGTAGTAATAATAACTACTACTTCTTATGCCTTGCCACAGCTGATCCAGATACCACAAGTATTAGTTCAGATAATTAGATAGTATTAGTAGGGTCTCCTACTAACCTGGCTCCTTGGGTTTTTTTTCCCCAACATAGTAAAAGCTATAATAAAATAAGTGTGATATCCAATCTGCTTTTTCTCTCTCTAGGTCTAAGTAGTAGTTTTCATTTGTTTTGCTTTGTAGGACAGCAGTCCTGGAGTCAGCATTATGAAGGCAGATTATCTACCATCTTCTGTTCCACATGTAAGAAGTGCACCTGGTGGCATGGATGAGGCTGGATGAACAAATATTATTTCCATTTTTATTCTTCAATATCTACCCCTGTATATGTATACTATAGCTATCCACACATCTTTATTCATTTTTTTTTCCTGAAAGGGGGATGAGTTTCTACCAGTCCTTTCCAAAGGCTCTGAGCGGGGCTCTGGATTTAGTCGGCAGAAGGATCTTCGCCTTGGTTCTTCAGTAAGTGACAGCTCTGTGTTGACAGAACAGTTTGCCCCCCGCCCCATTTCATTTTTCTCTGCTTTGAACTTCTGCTTTCTTACACAGGAGAAATGTGCCCAAAATTCTTCACAACTATTTCCAAATTATCCTTATGTTTGTAGCTCTTCTATCTGCTATGTTTCCTTGCCTGCTTTCATTTCCCCCTTTTGTCTGTTCTTCTACATTTTTCTCTAGTTGTTTTTCCCTAACAGCATCTGCAAACAGATACCTCTCTTTTTTCCACTTCTTCCTTTATCAGTTGTGTATGGGCTTCCCAAACTCCCGTACACTTCTTTAGCCATTTGTCTGCTCACCTTCCATTACCTTTCCTATCTTGATTCCTATTTTTTGTTGTTGCTTACTTCTCCTATATTTCACCAACTCCTTTAAATTCCTTTGTTTGCTATGGTCCTCATTTTCACAGGGACCCAATGCAGAAGCATCTGGGCCACTGAGCCATTCTCAGTTCCAAGGCCATCAACGACAGCCTCAAACACAAACCAATCTTGTAGGACGAGAGTATGTGGGCAACAAGGTAAAAATGTGGGCAAAAAAGATATTTAATATGGGAGTTACTTGGGGATCTTAGAACTGTTTTCATAATCACATATTTCTTGTTTTCTTCTTGAGGCATCCTTAGTTCTGCTTTCATGCCTTTCTCCATACAGGAGCCAACGGGATTCAGCACCAACAATCTTAATTATGTGACACCTGCATATGACCCAAATCTGCCCAACAGGTTTTTGACTAGCTATAATTCCAAGTGAGTTTTGTAGTAGTTTACCATCCATATTAGGATAGTAACATTCAGGGAACCAGTTTGGTCTACTGGTTAAGGCCACAGGCTAGAAACCAGGAGACTGTGAGTTCTAGTTCTAACTTAGGCATGAAAGCCAGCTGGGTGACTTTGGGCCAGTTGTTCTCCCTCTGCTCATTCAATGCCTTCAATTCAATTCACTTGGTTGATCCAATAAAAGCAGACTGTGAACTTGCAGGAAAATGCTAAGAAGGGGGGCGGGGAGATAGTAACATTCCTAAGCTATGGTTTTCTCTCAAAGCATATTTTTTCTATCTGTATAGGTGGTTTTGATTCTTTTAGCTATATGGATCAAGTTATTCAAAGCAAGGACTTTGGAGGATGGGTAGTGGGAGCAGAGGGCAGAAAAAAAAATAGTGGCCCTGCTATTTGTAGAAAAATAAATATTCATACCCTAGTGTAAACTCTCAAATTGCAGGTTTGCAGTGCCAGAGGCAAGCAGTGCCAGAGTAAAGACATATCTCTGATTTATATTTGTTAGAACACAAGAAGCAGTTGCTGAATCTGCCAGGCATTAATCATCTTTCTCTTTATCAGGTTTTATGAAACCATTTCAAAGGGAGTGGACAGGGAGGGCTGGACCCGAGGGGGTATACAGCCTCAGCAAGCAGGTGGCTTTGCTACAAACAACCACGGAACTGACTTAGGAAGTGATCCTAATGCTACAGAGACCTTGAGGACTGTTCATCCCCATGTTGGCAGGTGACATCATAGGGGCAGGGCTGTTTCTTTTTCTTTTGTTCCATCAAGTAATTTCTGGTGCCCGTTGCCATTTCATCTCTTTCCCTCAGGTGCCTTCTACCCTCTTTTATGTAATTTATTTTTTTCCCAATGCTTGCCCTCTGCCATTATAGGACAATCACAACTGTTGACCCATTCTATCGCGATTCTCCCCATGATCGTCGCTTTGCTGCTCTTCATCAGACAACTGTCCCCAATTAAGTAAGTAACTTGGTCCATTGCATTTTAAGGTACTCCAAAAGCAAGGCAAAATATGACGCAGTGGTGGGTTGCCCCCGGTTCGGAGAGGTTTGTAAGAACTAGTAGTAAAACCAGCGGGAGGCTCCACCCACTGACCCCGATGTCATCACAAAGCTTCTGCGCGTGCGCAGAAGTGTGCACACACGGCCCCATTGTGAAGTGGTAGTAAAGGTAAGTACAAACCACCCCTGATATGACGGTATTATCAGGTTAAGATACGAAAGATTATAGTAGTACACTGTATGAGTTTAATAATTCAACTACTGTTGAGAAACTAAAGCTAAGTTTAGCGCCTCCTATGTCTACTCAAGATTTTCCAGTTTTGGAAAAAATGCAGATATTTGATATTTCTCCCTCTCAACACACAGCAAAATGACACAGAACAATCAAGTCATTTTCCCTTTCAAGAAATGTTCTAGGAACTTGCTACAGATCAATGTTGCAGGGGAGGGAATCTCACAAGTCATCAGTGGAGATTATTTTCACATTCATGTCATCCTTATTTTTCCTTTCAGCATAAAATCTTACTCTAATTTAATATGTTTGCCTCTTTCCAGCCTCTGTTCAGAAGTGAAAAGCACAATGATGTCTTCAGACTTCAAGGAACCACTCTGCGCGCTAAGGAAGGAGCATCACAAAGTGTACTGTCATAACGAATCTGTTTTATTTTATGTACTACTGTTTTAAAGAAATTAAGACACATATTCAAGCTATGTCTCCTGTCCTAGATTAGCACCTTGAAACAGGGATTTTAAAAATCTTTGGGATAGTTATGGTTTTTATAGAGTTTCTGCAGCTCTATAGTTGTACAAACTTTGTGGCATAATGTGAGCATCTGACTAGCTGAGAGCTTTTTATGTCTCTCTAACCACACAGTAAAGATACCAAGAAGTAAGGGCCTGTCCCCATGACACTGCTTTCATTTCATCCTTAATTCACAGTAGAAGCAGCTTAAATTTATATTTAGCTCTTCCAATTTTGAAGTGATACTTTCCATCTTCTGGGACAACTTTTGTTGTGGCTGTATATTTTCATGCTTTCTCGGTTATGTGGTTGATAGTACAGCTGGGCTGGGATTTGTCCAATTCACTTAGCCACTGCAGGTTGCTGTAAACATGGCCCCTTCCCTTTGGTTGCTGGGCATGGCCCTCCATTGGCACTTTGATTTGGAACCCAGGACACACGGGTTTCTGCAGAAGTACCTTAAACAATGCTAGATCTACAGTCCCCCCCCCCCCAAAATAAAATAAAATAAAAGCCCAATTGACAGGTCAAAGATGCAGCAGAGGAGTGCTTTGTGTACTGGAAAGTAGCACCTCCAATACTTGCAATGCTCCTTTGACCTATCAGTTGGGCTATTTTGGAAAGGAGTCACCTGTTTTTAAAAAACAAACAATTGGCAGGGCACAGGCATGGAGCACTTCTATATCTGTGAGCCAGCAACCCAGTAACTTTAAAGCTAACTAAACTCTCCAGGCAGTGGTGGGATTCAGTCAGTTCGCATCACTTTGGGAGAACCGGTTGTTAACTTTCTGAGCAGTTTGGCAAACTGGTTGTTGGAAGAAATAATTAGGGCAGAGAACTGGTTGTTAAATTACTTGAATCCCACCACTGCCTCCAGGTGATTATGATTGCTTTTCCTGATGGCAAGTTCAGCTTGGTAGGAGAGGAGATCAAGCCAGGGAAAATCTATCAATCCTTTTTTTAAAAAACTTTAAGAGCAGTACTTGATCTTGTGATGGAGGCACACTGAGGCTTGGCAGTTGGGGCTGCACAGATTATGCCAGCATATGTTTTGCTAGTTCAAGAACTGGAAAAATGCATGTGAATGCAACCACAAAGAAGAACACTTAGTATGCATATGCCACTTGCAACATGTCTAGATGATCTGGTTTGGGAAAAAATTTCTTTTCCACTTCCAAACAACCCATCACTACGTTTGCCCAATCTTTTCTAAAATCTGTTAGGGAAGATCAATATCTAAGATAAAAGTGCCACCTATCTGTGACATACTTCCTATATTATTCTTATGCACTATGTGTTCTGTTTGGTTCAGACTTTATTATTTATAAATCTTGGTCTTTAGTATAGCATGAGTCAAAAGCCTAGCCATTGAGATGCTTGTGACCTGGTCATATATGTAAGTGTCACAAAACAGAAAGAAATGGACTGCAGATACCCAGATTCTTTTTTGGGAGACTTTTCCTATCACCCTTCTTCTATCCTGGAGGCCTTCGTTTCTCATCTGTAGTGTAATGGTAGTTCCATTCTGCTAAAAGTGAAAAGTGACGGAATATTAGAGCTCATGCAATGTGCCTTTACAAGTTGAACCTACCTAACCTGTGACCCATTGGGCCAGTGTTGAGAGAAAGGTAATGCAGTCTGATGTGACCAGAATGAACATTAAATGCTAAGCCAACCATATTTTTTGACCCCAATGTTGGATAGTCCCATGATTATCTCAAAAGAGTATACAATTATTTTTCATAAGTAGAAAAATAATTGTAGTGGCAAATAAACTTCACTAATATATCAGTATTTACTAATCTAAACAAATGACCAGAATGACCATGGGTAAGCAAAAAAGCAGTGAGAGCAGGAGTTACTTCCAACTTCCTGCTGACTTCCCCATTGAGTTTCCTTGTGGGAAGCTGGCAGCAAGCATCAGAAATCACAATCACTTGACTGCAGGGATGCTACAACATCCACAATTTTGCAAATAGAACGGGTCTGAATATTGTAGAAATTTCAATTCCACAGGTGAAATGAGTCCTGGGTTTTTTTAAACATATTTTTTTTAAGTTAGCAGATTTTAAATACCTTGATTTAAGAATTGTTGCAGTTTAATGCTCCATTTTAGCTAACTTGAGGGAACAAACAAACAGATAAACACAAGAGTTTTAGTACTATATAGATTCATCGAGGATATAAATCCCTGATCTCAATCATATGCACGTACAGCATACAGAGGTAGAAGGATCTCTTGTTTCCCTGTACTGCAGGGTATGATGAAACATAATTCTTTTCTACTCCTCTTTGTGATACACAAACTGACAAATCTGCCTGCAGAGTTAAGAAAACTTTGTTGATTTCAGATTTGATGTAGTAAACATTCAGAAGTTGCAGAAAGCAAATCTGAAATTAGAATTCCTTCTGGTTTTTTGTATGATTCTTAGGAAAAAATTACCCCTTGCAGACTTGAAAACTAAAGGCACAGAAATGCTAGCCCCACTATCTTGTGTGCTGAATTATTCCTTTTCAGCATGGAATAGACACTGTGGCTTACTTTACCAGTTAGGTGTAATGCACACCAATTCTTCTTTTGTTCTCAGTTTTCTGTCCAGTAATAATAGCTGCCATATTGTACTTTCTTTCCCCCCCCCCCATTTCTCACATTTCTCCCAGTGGATGAGTTTTCACTCTGGTGTATGTTTCACGAGCTCCTAGTAGTATTGCTGCTGCCTTACTGGAAAAACATACAGCAGCTATATGTTCAGTGTGGGGTCATCTGGCATTTAATCAATTTTACACTGGACCTTGGATTAAGATAAAACATTAATCCAACTGGAGAAAGGAGAAATGGCTTACAACGGTTGTACCCTTTGCCTAGCCAATCCCATGCTCTTGTTTTAGAAGTTATCATTTTTGCATCTCGGTATATGCAAGAGGTTTGCATATTAGGTTAGGTTTGTATGAGGGCTTCTGAAATTAGGAAAGAAAGCACTGTGCATTTCTATTTAAAACAACCCAGTCTCCATTAAGGTTATGCCTTAGCTGATTTTGTAGTCTCAAAATATGGTTTTTAATATTTCCCTTTTTATTAATATTAATATTACCTTAACCATTCTTAGGACTTTTTTTTGTTTTGAATGTTTCTTTAACAATTTTAAGGCTTTGCAATAAGTGATATTGCTTATTATCTAATGCGGCCCCTTTCTTAATGAAACTGTAAGATAAATTCCAGCTGTATCATTATTGCAAGAAAAGGGGAACATTGCTTCTCACTTATCATGTGTCAGCTAGCTCATGGCCACACCTTCACCATGTTGACTTTACCATCTTTTCATACACCTTGCAAAAATGTACTCTTGGCTATGCTGTTCTGTCTGAGACATACTCTCTCTGCTTTTTCCCTCCCACTGAATATCTGTGTTTGTATTTTCCCAGATGGATTAGCTGTATTTTCTGAAGATAAGCAGTCCATGCTGTCACTACATGAATAGGGGGTTATTGTCCCAAATTGTGTTTTTGTCCACCATGCAGTGAGTAGACAGGCTGGCATGTTTTCCATTTTGGTAAAAGCTTGTATAAGAGTAATACGATGATGCTATGGTTATCTACAGAATGGATATTTGATGTGAGATTATATTGCTGATGGCAATGTTAGAGCCTAAAAAGGAACATAGACATGTGGATCAGCTCTATATTACTAACTGGCAATTGACTCAACAGAGAGATGCAGGCATATAATTGGGAAAAAGAATCCACATCACCTTTTCCCAACCATCTGGAGTGAAATAAATGCAGAGCGGGTGTCACAAAGATGTTACAATGATGTGTGTGTGTGTGTGTGTGTGTGTGTGTGTGTGTGTGTGTACCAAAATAGCTAGAATACCAGTGGGGATTGATACCAAAATAACTAGGTGGGGATAGGCTGAAAGCTCCTGGGGATGGGTGAACTGATTGACATACATCTCTCTCTGGGTATAGTCTTCTCAGAGTACAATCTATTCTGTGATACTAAAGTTAATTCAGAAATGAATTAATTGCTCATTTCTGTGGGAGCTAATTAAGGATCTCCAGTATTTGTTTCAGTTGCTGAATGTGCATGTGCCATCAATGCTGGCATTCATTTATGGTTATGGTTATGATCTGCTACTATTGCATGTTAGGCAGATGTAAAGATATTTGCTTATGTAAAAGATAACATTTCACTTACTTAAGTAAAAGATAACATTTACCCAAAGAAGCACCTATTTGGGGTTACTGATTCGTTACGTACAACCCTAGGCAAGAAGACATTATAATGAGGCTTCTCTCAGCTCTTCTGATCCTCTACCTGTTCAGGTAGAGGTCTACTGGTGAATGTATCATATTGAGGTGCTGTCGGGCTCGACAGTTTCATTATTAATATGATTTGCTGGGTTATGGTAGTTCCATATCTTTATGTTAGTATAGCAGATACTATAGACTTCTAGCAACCTCTCTAAATGTTGTAGCAGCAGTAGCTTCACAGCTACAAAAGTAATTTATGTGTTGGTATCTGTGATAAAGTAGTGTTTTCCTGTATTAAGGCAGAAAGACTAGAGGCCAGTGTTTATGTTACAGCAGATGGCTCACGCTAAAATCATAGGAAGAGCAATGTCATGCACAGTAGGCTGTAAATATTGCCTTTTTCCAGATTGTTGAAGCAGGTAGAAATGCTTTGTCAGATTGGTTAAGCAGAGTACTTTGTCAAGCCAGTCCCAAGCGGAAATCTGAATGTGCTCTTGATGGGTGTGTACAACCTCTTTGATGTATTTTTAGAGAGAAGAATGCAGGAGTGTCCACAGGCAGAGTCAAAAAAGTCAAGATGGTGGCCAGAACCATGCAATTGGTTACATGGTTTTATGGTTACATTGCCTTTTTAATGTGTTGTGACATAAGGGGTAGCACGTTGATTGCATAGTTGTGGCCCCATCTTGATTTTTGAACTTCCCCTTGCAGATACCTGGAAGGATAGATCCGTTCTGCAGAGATTCCAGTTACTGTACTGTCACTACAAAATGAAACGTTTAAACTTTGCAGCTAATTGATCTGTTTGAAATGTGGAGAGAAAGCTTCCTTGCCATGTCGTTTTGAACAATTTAAGGATATGACTTCTCCAACTTCCTTAACTGTATACAATGTTCATTATTAAAATGATGTTTCCATTTGACAAAATATTCCTTGGCTTTTTTCCGCAGACTATTGTCAAGTAGCAGCAGATAAATCTTTTGAATCTTTAGATACAGGTAATCTTTGACTTATGACCACAATTGAGGCCAAAATTGCTGTTGTTGTAAAACGTTTATTGAGTTTTGCCCCATTTTATGACCTTTCTTGCTACAATTTAGTGAATCACTGCAGTGGATAAGTTAGTAACATGGTTGTTAAGTGAATCTGACTTCTCCATTGATTTTGCTTGTCAAAAGGTTGTAAAAGGTGATCACATGACCTTGGGACACAGCAACAGTCATAAGTATGAACCAGTTGCCAAGCATCTTAATTTTGATCACATGATCATGGGGCTGCTACAAAGTTCATAATTATGAAAAGCGGTCATAAGTGCTGGTGTCACTTTGAACGGTCATTAAATGAACTGTTGTAAGTTGAGAACTACCTACATTAGATTTCAGTTCTCAACAACTTTGTTGAAATGGAAACAGCGTAGTTGCAGCATTAGGGCATTGTTCTTTATTTTAAAAAATTACATGTTTTGTTGGTTTATTTTAACAATAATCTGCTAAAAGAAATCTTTGATTGGTGGGGTTGATAGAAGCTGAAATCCTGCCTCTGGAAGGCAACCGTTGCATCCTGCAGTCTCTCCTATTGGAAACATTTCAAGCCGAATGAAGAATGAACACTG
Source organism: Stegonotus admiraltiensis (assembly GCA_032468215.1). NCBI lineage: Eukaryota > Metazoa > Chordata > Lepidosauria > Squamata > Colubridae > Stegonotus > Stegonotus admiraltiensis. The sequence goes on along the minus strand of JANHZT010006980.1, from coordinate 410,728 downwards.
AAATTGGAAAGTAGAGTGGTCCCTTTGTCCATGTCTTCCGAGGGGCAAAGAAGAACCCAAACTTTGTTTTATGGAGATGCTGCCCTTCTCGCAGCAGATTAAAAGGACGGGATCCCCCACCCGGCTGGGCTGCCTATCCGGGTGCAAAAGTAGACTTGGGAAGCTGCTGCTGGCGGCGGCAGGGGCGCAAGAGGCCAGCCGGGTGGGTCTCCGCATTCGGCGGGAGCGGCGGAGTCCATCGCGGCTCTGCGCGCCACCGAGCAAAGCGGAGCCCGGCCCATTTCGTCGTCTTTTCCTCCGGGAAACTGAAGCCCCCGGTTAAAAAACAAAAAAGGTGGAGGCGGCGTTTTTGGCGCGTCTTTGTGGTGGTGTTTTGTTTTGTTTTGTTTTGTTTTTTTGCCTAGCCGGGCTCCAAACCCATCCTGTCCCCCGGAGGGGGCGTGCACGGCCGAGAGTAGGAAGCGCGTAGTAGACGAAAGAACGAATTCTTAGTCCCGCCCCGTCCGATCCGCTCGGCTCCGCCATAGGCGGACGATCCCGCGTGGGGGTTTCCATGGAAACGCCGAGTCGCTAGGCGCCCGGCTCATGTGTGGGAGTCTCGCTCAGACCTAGCGGGGACCCGGGAGGGAGAAAGCCCGGGAGGGCGGAGGACCCGCGGGCCGGCCGGCCGCCGTCTAGAGGAACCGGTCCTCTGAAGAGCTTGAGCTGGCGGTTCCTTTCTGAGGCTCCTGGTTATGGACGGCAGCTGGCGCGGTAACCCAGCCTTCGAGGTGAAAGGATGGGCTGGTCCTCGGAGGCGGGCGGGCAACCCGGCTCTTGGAGCTTAATCCATCCGATGCCCGGCGGGAACGCCCTCCGCGCCCCTCCGGCCCGGGGGTCACAGATGGCGAGTCCAGGAGCCACATCCCGGAGCCCAGCTGATTGGAGGACCCCAGTCTTCCTGTACAGGAAAGGGATTTGAAAGAGGAGCCGGCCTGGCAAGGCTCATCTTCCACCGGAGAATCCTTCCAGGAGGAACCCAGTCTCAAGGGCTGGTGGAGCTTAGCAGGTTGCCATGCCTTGGAGGATTCCCGGTGGAGGTGGTGGCGTTCATCCTGCTCACACCTTCCCTTGTCTCTGAGGATGGGCAGTGGTGGTTCCTCAGGCAGGGAGGAGCGGCTGCCATCAGTGGCTGAAGAACAGCTGAGTGGAGGGGATCAGATGCTAGAGCTCTCTGGGCGCCACCTGAGGAAGCTGCCGACGCCGGTGTGTGCCCTGAGCACTCTGCAGAAGCTCTACATCAGTGGCACGGGGATCACACAGCTGCCTGACGAGATTGGGGGGCTACAAGAGCTGCGCATCCTGGCCCTGGACTTTAACAAGCTGGAGGAAGTGCCTGAAACCTTGTGCCGCCTTCCCCACTTGACTCGGCTCTATCTGGGCAGTAACCGCCTCTTTGGCCTCCCTGCAGAATTCTGTCAGCTCAAGACTCTCCGTTGCTTGTGGATTGAGAGCAATTATTTGTACCACTTTCCCCAGGTTCTCCTCCAGATGCCCGAACTGCAATCCTTGCAAATGGGAGACAACCGTCTCAAAACCTTACCAAGTGGCCTGCCACGTATGAAGGGTCTTCGAGGACTTTGGTTGTATGGAAACCGTTTTGAGGAGTTTCCAAAACCTTTGCTTCGCATGAGTCAGCTTCATATTCTTGATGTTGACCGTAACAAGCTGACTGAATTCCCTGACTTGAGTCACCTGCGGAGGCTACGACTTTTCTCCTATGACCATAATCCAGTTGAAGCACCGCCCTGTGTGGCTGACACTGTCTTTGTAGTGGGTGAGGGAGCACAGGAATTCATGGAGGCTAGGGAGGAACGTCTCCAGGCTCTTCGACAGCAGAAAGCAGAAGAGCAGGAAGAGAATGAATCTGAAGTTCTACAACCCAATATGAAAAATGATTCCACTGTATTGGAGGAGGAGGGCAGCTTTTCTGCTCTGGAATGCTGTCCTGAGGAGACATGAAATATTAGTAATGGCATGATTGCTGCTAAAGAAATCTAGGAGGTATGGATAGGTTTTCAAATCTGCAACTGGCTTGCAGAAAATTAAGAGCTGGGCACTCCCCCTTGTCTCAGGAGTTGCAGTCAGAGGCAGGATTGTGGGTAGCAGATGACTACAGTAGTTGATAGTCCCTTGTAAAGAACATTGATCACCTATTCATCAGAAAGCTTGTTGTCTTGTTATTCTGAATGGAATCATGGGCAGCCTCTGCCAAAATGTCTGTAGTGCTCTATGGGTAATTTTGTGTTCTGTCTAATCCTAGGGCACAATTTGAAGTATCTATAATGACCACATATGGCTGACAGAAACAGAATTTCAGATTGACATTCTATTTGCCTAGCATTGTAAAGTGAATCTCAAAAGCAAGACAGGATAAAGCCATTTTTTTTGTTTATTCCCCAGTCCATCCCCATAATAATTAACTTGCATTATCAAAATTTTAATCCTATAACTGAAATTAGACTTGGAGGGAAACCTATTCCTTCAGCTGTTAGGTTTGAGAAGAAGCTCAGGTGAAATCCTTGTTTGTGCATAGAGCTATTTGTCCTGGAAAAGCTTTGCTTCTATTCTTTCTACAGCAGGAAAAAGGGTCATGCATTACTCTGTTGCTTTCCTGGACTTTCTATTCCCTTAAAGGGGCACAGAAGCAAAACGGATATGACCTTGGCCACTGCAGATTTGCATGGATCTAGAACCGAAGAGAGAGGCAGCCACAGGACTTTTTCTTGTATGGGAGTGTGACAGGTTCATTCTCCTGGGGTCCTTCGGGCTAGATTTGTATTAAATCTAAGCAATAAAAGCCCGTTAGAGAAGAGAAGGAGGAAAGGGCACACATTCTCAGGGAGATTGCTACAAAAGCAGGAGACCAAAGGTGTGATGTATGGCTGTTTTAAAGAGGTAGTAAATGAAATTACAGTATCTGGTGAATGGAATCATGTTTCTCAGGCATCCTTGTTACATATTTTAGAAATCCTGCTTTTGCTATGTCTGACCATGCACTTTTCTCTGTTTTCCTGCTTCTGAGATGTCTTTTACTTCCCCTTTCTGATTTCCTTGCTTCCGTAGTTATCTGCTGCTGTCCTTCCCTGCCTCCCTTTTCAGAACATATTTCTTTGTCAACTATGTTCAGTCTTTCTCTGGACTGATAGCACTTTGCTCAGCCTCAATTTCAATATCTGTGCTGGCACAATATGGTAGCCAGCATCAACGAAGTTAAAGTCTTTTTCTTGGATTAATTTTAGCCTTATAATGAACATTTATGCTATATTTTGTCTTATAGTTTATTTCTCATTAATTTTTCATTAATACATATGAATATATATATCTCCCCCTTCATTCTCATTGTTGTCTTTTTCTGACAGAGAAAAGAAGGAAGGCTTTCTTTTCAGTGTTGTACAGTGATACTGAGTGCAATTATCGGCTTCACCTTTTTTCCCCTTTTTAATTGGTTGCAACCATTTACATGGCATGTTTTCACACCCTTGTTAGGCTAACCGCCTAATCATTGTGCTTTGTTTGTATGAGAAATCTCATACCATGGATGTTCAGTCACACATCTAAGTCATTCATATGCAGCTTCTGCCTCATAGCCACATGGTGCTGTCATAATTGAACTACACAGTAGCAATTTTTGTTGGCTTCCATATCCATTTTTAGCATCGCAGTGTTTACTGCAGTAAGTGATGCCATATGTTTGAAATATTAGTTCAATAGTTGAACTGTTGGAACATTTTGTCAAAGCAGACAATAGATTTGGCATGACATTGGTTGCCACCCGAACTAGGTCAGTATTTACCAAACTGGTGTTTTCCTCTTCGAAGAGGTTCCGTACAGTAATTGTCTCTGTATTCATTACAAGAATTCAAAAGTGGGAAAGAATTCATTTCTCACTTTTAAGTGAATTTTCATCATGACTGTAACCAACTCTGTAGCTGTGTACTAGCCATAAGAACTTGAAAACATTCAGATAATTAATGACAAGTTTTTCCTCAGTATTTAAGAAACAGGACTTCATAGGCCAAAAAGTTTTGCTGGATTGGTTTAAATCTTCCATGAATGTTTCCTTTCTAGAATGTTATTTAGCATGCCAGAGGAATTGAAAAACATGCTGGCTACAAACCGGTGACAGTTCATAACACGTGTCTTTCAGCATTAAGAAGGGTTCACATTTGGCAAAGTTCTGCTTCCTTGGCAAACACTGAAAAAGTAGTGGGTTGGTTAGCAACTGAAAAATCCAGTAGAGAATGCAAATACTTAAGCCATGGAAAACTAAATTGGCAGGGTCTGTGGTAGAAAAATATTGAGTATGCTGATGATATAATGTAATTATGAGGAATGGGTGGAATTGTGTCATCATCTTTGAAAAACACAATCAGGGCTGTCCCTGTCAGAGACAGAGTGAGGCCTCAGATGGTTGATACTGGTAGGAGGAACAGCTGTTCCTCTGCCATTCCCTTTGTTGAAAAACATTTGTACAACTTGGCTTGTTCTTCATTCCTATGCTAGCTTGCTACCCTCAGGTGCTATTCAATTACCAGTGTTAAAGTTGTATTCATCTGCTAAACGAATTCATACATCTTAACATTTGCCTTGAGTAGCTAAGCCTTGGGTTAGTATCAAACTGAGGTTTTATTGCGCTTCAGGCAAATGCATTTTGTCATTAAGACAGGGAATTTTCAAGCCTTGACAGAGGTTGGAGAGGGGTCTTTGCAGCAACCAGCATCCTGCCGGAGTAGAGCAGGTGGCCTACTGTGCAATACACTACAAATTATACAATAATTGTTCAACTGTAACCCCAGGAAAGGTTGTGAGAGCCACAGTAATCTCTAAGCACGTTTTCTTATTTCAAGTGGCTGTGACCCAGGGCTCTTTAGTAATACTAAAGAACTGGTTCTCTGCGGTTAGCTAGAAGTAGAATTAAATATTGTTCCTTATGGCAGTTAATAGAAGATTGACTAGCAAAAATCCTTCTGTGGTACTTCCAATGAGATTCTGATTAACAAAGAATCATTTCTAACTTTAATTAGAAGCTTCCCAGGTGTAGCATCAGTCTCTAATTGTGATCTGTTCATAGCATCCTAACTATCCCTTAATTAATTGCCTTTCCCAACAGGACAGAGCTTTAAGCTATTGGTTTTTGGTTTCCTTGAAAAAATATTATGCAATCATGCTACTTTAAAATTAAAAATTTAAAGAGAAAATAATTAAAAGAAAATGATATTCCTAATAGAAATTAGGGTTGACTAATAAAAAAGCTAAAATCAGTAACACTCTGACCAAGATGAACAGGAAATAATTAGTGGCTACAGCTACTAGAAGAAGCTTTTATTTAAAATAAAAAATAAATTTATCTTGAAAGATGCGGTGGTGTTTTATTCATTGAAAAAATCAGTGTTGATTTTATTGTCATTTTCTGATTTAAAATGCTACTACTTAGACCTGCAGAAGATAGGAAAACAACATAGAGAACATTGGGTTGTAGTGGACTGGCAACAGCATCTGAGTTCACCATTAAAAGAAAGTGGAAGAAGAATATCAATTCTTTTAAATTTTACACATGGTGGTTTTTTTATATTGGTTTTTTTTATTGTACACCACTCTGATTCCCTCTGTGAAGAAGATGAGCAGTTCTTCAACATGATAAATAAATAAATCTTCAAATAGCTTAGTTAGAGACATAAAACAGTTATAATAACAAAACCTTACAATTACAAACTTCATTCATATTTTCCTGATCATTAAAAAATGAGCTAGAATTGACTAATTCTGCCTTAGAAGGATTTTAATTCAGAACTGGCAAATGTTCAGGGAAAGAGTGATCCGGGTTGAAGGTAAATTCATTTCAGTGTATTTGCTGCTTCACTTTGATAAATGAGTAAACTTAAGAGGATGCCTTTAAACAATCCCAATACTTACTAATTTGAGTTATTAATCTTTTTGGTGGAAAATACACATTTACCAGAAGAAGTTTTAGTTAAATAATTAGGCTAGAGAATGCGATCACTGGCTGTCACATCTGAAATCAGATATCACTTGAATGTGCAAGTAGATCACATTACTTGTTAGACATTGCTAGGTCATATATAATTTACAATTGACATGCACATCTATATCTTTCATATGTACTAGTTCTATATCAGGTATCTTTTACCTTTGGTGTATATTTTCCCTACCCTTGGTACTTTACCAAAGTTTTTGATGAATATGCTATGTCTACATCAGTGTTTCTCAGTGCTGGTTGGTAAATCACACATCTTGCTATTGGTGAGGTTAAGAAACACTTGATCTACACTATTCCACTGAGCTGCTAAGCAGATAACAAAGAATGATACAAGGTTAGTTTGTCATGATTTGTCTTTGACAAATCCATGCTGGGGTAATTGTAGCATTTCTATTCAAGTGCTCATAAAAATGCTGCTGAATAATCTAAGGACCTTATCCAATAGAGATGTCTAACATCTAGAGCTTCCCACACCCTCATTTCCCTTTTTGGAAACGAGAATGACATTTGATCCCTTCCAGTGTTCCGGGAACCCATCAATTCTCCACGTGTTCTGAAACATCTAGGATGGTTCTGTTATTACCTGTGCTAATTCCTTCAGACTCCAGGTTGTAATCCATCTAGTTCCAGAGACTTAAATTCATTTATTATCCTGAGTCTCCGGAGAAGGGTGGCATATAAATAAAATAAAATAAAATAAAATAAAATAAAATAATAAATAAATTTCAGTTAGTTCCTTCCTACTACCTCCTTGTGTATCCTATGTATTATTATTCTCTTACTGACAACAATGACCACCTAGGGTTCCATTTCTTTTTTGAAGGAAGGCAGATGCAAAATAGATTTTAAAAAATATTACCACCTTACAGTCACCTGTTTATCACAATGAACTTACAGGTGCAGTTAAAAATCTTGGCATCCCTCCACTTTTTCCTAAAGAAGCCCAATTTGCTGTGAAATAAGTTGGAAGCGACACAAGTTAATGGCATCTGCTGTTCTCTATTACATAGTTCATAGGGCAAACACTTTGCTTTTGATGTACGACTTGACATATTCCTGTAATTAACAAAACAAATGAAAATGGCATATGCTTAGGATCTAACTCAAAAATTAGTGGTATTTATGTTGAAACGAGTAATATAAGTTGGCAATTATATAACAATCCCCCATGCATTTCAAATGCAGCTAATTTAAACTGGCTCTGGTCCAATGAAATCTATTTAAATACAGTGTTTTGAACATTTGAGGCAGCTTTATCAATGTTCTATGAATGACAACAAAATTGCTATAGAGTAAGCCCATTGCTTTTGCAATCTGTCACAACCATTCTTTAGCAGAAATTTGATAGAGCATGCCTATGTAGATTATTTTAGATTCAGATAATATTGTTTTATATTCTTTATAAAATCTGTGGCTTGTGACTATTCTTGGATGAATAGTACAGGAATAACTATGACCAAAGGATAGTCCTGAGCAGGACAACTCCATCCTTTGAAACAATAGAATATTTGGGAAGAAGATGCATTTATGCATTGCTTCCTTAGTCACTTTGTTATACAAGAATACATTTTTACAAATGTATTTGTAAATATGAAACACATTTTTAAAATTTATCCTGCAACCTTCAGCACTGCCTGGGGTTTCTTGGTCACTGAAGCCAGTTTAATTATATCAAAGTTTCAGGAACTACAGAATTCATAGGATTTTACAATTACTTCTCCAGCACACCTAATATTCAAATCAATAGTGAAGGTCACAAACTAGATTGACCAGATCTAAGCTGTAAAAATCCAGATGACTAAATAGATGCAGATTAAAAAAATACATATATTGCCATCCGGTAGTTGTCTGGATTTTTTGCAGCCAAGTTTTGATAGCCCTATTCTCAGCTACCCATTCTTGATAGCCCTATTCTCACAACTACCCATTCTTCCGTGGAAAAATGAAAAAGGAGCACTTCCTGGTTTTGAACTTCCCAGATTTCACTAAAAGATGTTCTATCTTTTTTTATCCAATAAGTGGGCATGCTTTCCTCCAGTCTTACGTAACAAGTGATTCTTATAATTATGCTCACATTGTTTCTATGTTTAGGTGCCTGCATTCCCTTCGCAATATTTGAGATGATGATGATGTCAAGCACTTGAGGGAGGCAACCCACCAGGATATTTTTGAAAGATATTTATTGCTAGTAAGGTACAGTAACAGAAAACCTGCCAAAGCAATTCTCCAGCTTGATTTATATCTAGTATAATTAAGGAGTAATGATAAGGAAGACTCTTTCTCACATTCTCTTCCCCTGGACCCTGGAATCATTTCTGCAACAGCCCTGCTCCCTCCTATAATGGCAGTGCTCTCTTCTTGGTCTTCCCAGATCTGTTAGACATTCCATCACAGGTGAGAATCCTGATGGAGATCTTTTATCTCCTATCAAGTGGCATTGTTCTGGCAGCAAGAGACTCATGAGACTCATCTCTACTCATGAGATGTTGGAACTGTGTTTGATGCTAATGTGATTTTAAATACGGTGCAGCTCAAATACAATATCAGCCCAGTAAATATCTCCTTTGGGATTTCAAGAGATCTCATTTCACCGCAATTCATTGTTCTTGTTATTCTGCTTGCCCTGTTATCTCTCAATATCTCTGTTTATGAATAATGTTATCCTTTTTAAAATGGTGTTTTCTGCCTTCCAGGTTGTCCCTTATTTCTTAGAGAGAGAGGTCCTTCTTCTCTTGCTAGATCTGTTAAGGGCTGGTTTGTCCTTTTTGCACTTACCTTTGTGGTTTGATATGAATATGATTTCCTATGTGGCTTCAGTAGAATCCTGATACCAGCCAGCCTTTTTACCCACACAGTCATAGCTCTGTGGTAGGTAATACTTTATTACAATCTGTGCTCAGCTACAAAACATATGCTACCTAATCTTTAATCAAATAAGAGAAAGACTGTAGTGTTAATGTTTTTAATAGTACTTTGAAAAGTAAGTAGTTATTAAACAATGGAAAAGTAGCTATCAGATGTTACAACATTTCTAATATTTCCTATTTTAAAAATGGAAAGAACTATGTTCAATTTTTTCTAGAGATCAGTATCAAATACCTCTTTTCTGATAGCAGTTTAGAGATTGAATCAAGAACAGAATAAAAAACCCAGTTACACATAATTTCTTCAGGTTTTTTTCCAGGAAGACTTCAATTCATTAAGAAATATTAAAGACACCGTGGATCCAAAAAACCCGCACTTGTTTGTATCCAAGCAAGAGACTTGATAGAAATGCACCTAATTCCAGATCCAAGGAGACCTTTGGAAGATTCTTGGGCATCCTAAATGCAGGTCATAAAAAGTTTGGCTAGTGGCCAACAGGCCTTATACAGATTTGAGACCCATATAATAACATTTGAACCAATACATTAGTTTCAAATGTCATGACAAATGTTCCTTGCTAAATTGCCTCATTTAGCAACCAAAATTATGATCGTGTAAAAATACCAGCTTTGTGACTAATCCCTGCATTTATGACTCTTGTAGCATCCAATGGTCATGTAATTGCCATTGGGCGCCTTGCGGTTGGCACATATTTATGACCATTACAGTGTAAGTGATGATCACATGATGTTTCATTTAATAACTTAATGGGAAGTGATCTATCATGGTCACATGATTTTCTGCTTAGTGACTGTAGTGCTTAATGATGGAGCTGCTGGTTCCAATTGTGGTTACTAAATGAGAAATACGTGTAATATCTAAAGGTCACCCTTAGTAGGAAAGCAGCTGAGGTAGGAAAGCAGCTGAAAAGCACCTGGTGCCTTTCTGTGCAATTTCTATTTCAGATTTTTATTGATGTACTCTAAATGCCCAAAGCATAGTAGGTGATCCTGACATATTTCAAGGTCTTGACCTACTCTATATTATATATATATTACGCTACCATTTATGTCTGTGGCTCACGTCTGAAAAGAAATAACCTTCATTTTTGGGGATTTATGGTGGCTCTTGCCTCAACATGATAAAAAATAGGATGAGAAACATTGAAAAAAAATGCCATCTTATCAGCATTTAGAAGCCTGTCTACAGTTACTGACCAACATGAGGTGTGAACCTTGTAAATCATCAAGTTAATATAGATGTTACACAAGTGGAGATGCACAATGCAAGCGGCCTCAACCCCCATTGGGTTGGAATCTGATCAGTTGCACTGCTTGGATTATTGAGCCTGGCCTGCAAAAAAGTGGTGTTGTGGGAGCAACCAGAATAAGTGGTATATCACTCCATCATCTCCCATAGTCTTTCTGTGAATCAAGCCAAATGTCATTGTAAACCTAAAACACTACATACCGTAAAGGCCTCTGTAAGATATTCCCAGCACTGCATTCATACACAGGTTGAATTGTATCAGTTTTGCTCCATGTTCAAAAGTTCATGAACCTGGTATAATATCCATTACATATTTACATATCCAAAGATATGGTTGGCTTTGTGCACAAATGGTTACCATTTAGAAGGTAAGCAAGCTACTTACAAATTTGCTTTTATACAATGATACCTAGGCCTGGAAAAAAAATAAAGATCCAGTAAAAAAAATCAAAAAGAAATGAAGGACAAATATACATTTCTTGTCTGCAATGATTTCCTATTTCTCAGCTCCAATGGAAAGGTGGAAAGCTGCAGAACGGGTTCTATAACTTTAAAGATCCTCCTTGCTGGAATACAGCTAAGCAGCGCTAGAACTCAAAAATACTACCGGTAGCAGCAGAACAGGTATCAGAAAGAGGTCTGGAAACAAAAAGCTTATTAGGAAACTGAAAGAAATAACTTCAGGATAGTTAGGGGCTGCACTGCATTTTACTATAATTAAACATTGCAGTGCTTATCTTAAGAAATGGTATTTTGCAGACTCTTTCCTTGATGATTTTTTTTGTGTGTGTGTGGAATGGCCATCTATCCATACCTGAAGAAATAATGATAATACTTATTTACACTTTTATTTTTACATCCTAGTTTTGTGCAGTATCTGACTGAGCCACATTATACTGGGAGGCAAACAGTTTCATTGATTAATCGTTCTCACTGACAGAAAATTCCTCCTTATTTCCAACTTGAATCTCCCTCTGATGCGCTTCCACCAATTGCTTCTTGTCCTGCCCTTAGGTGCCATGGCCTGATGTAAGGAAGAGTATAGCACACTAGACTTCATGTTTAGAACATGGCCAAGAGAAACACATATTATAAATGTGGGAACAGGAATACATGTGGGAAACAAGGTTTTGTTTTGGGTTTTTTTTGTTGTTGTTGTGGACTGTACCTTTAGTATAGAATTGTAGCTTGGGCTACATTAGCTATGGTCTAACTTGATCAGTGACTAGAGGTAGCAATGGTTTCATAAAGTGAAATGTGATGAACCAGCTGGGAAATTTATGCCATAGTTAATTCCACACAGATACTCATTTTTAAATATCATATCAAGATTTTTAAACGTAAGTTACTATAGATAATAATCCCAACTCTGAAAGACCATCCATTATCATAAAAAGAAGGCACAAGAAAGCCCAGGAAAGATGCAAGGAGATGATAGATATGTTATTGAATTCCTTAGACTGGTAAAATTGTTATTTGTTTATATTTTCTACTTATATCTGATGTATCGATGTATTCAGCATTAGAATGAGCATATTGAAATCCTTGAAAAGTTTTTCATTGCATTTTCACCAATCATGTTACATATTTATTTATTTATTTATTTATTTATTCGATTTATAGACCGCCGTTCTCCAATGGACTCAAGGCGGTGTACAGTTA
>JANHZT010006980.1:378187-398792 GCA_032468215.1 Stegonotus admiraltiensis | reverse complement strand
GTCACCAACACCTTGAAGCGCACCCGGAAGACCACTGGGAGCCAGTGCAGCTCGCGTAGGATAGGTGTCACATGGGATATATATAATGAAAACATAGCAAATAGGCTGCTGTTTAAAGTCACTTGTGATTTAGAAACCAGCAGACAATGTACCTAATTGTCATTTTCCAGGCTGATGTTCAAGGTAGGCCAAGTTAGGAAACTGCAAGAACTAGTGGCACTTTATTTTATTGTCATGGGGTATAATAACATAATCTTAAAAGTCCATCAGAATGTCTCTCTGTCCTCTTTTCTACCAAAAACCCCCAAAGCTGCATTATTGGGAGTATTTTCCTCATCTTTTTTTCCTTTTCATGGCTAAGTTGACATTTACTTAATGGTTCTGAAATTCCTTTTTTCAAGGCTATATCCATACTCTTCTGCACCTAGGAAACCTAGTGAGGTAGGATCTGGATAGCACAAGGATAGGAGTCCTCCAGGGAATACCAAGGCTGTGGGCTAACCATGAAGTCAAAAAGCAACCCAGAAGGTGGCAATTGCCATTTTTTTCTGTTGCCAAGAAAACTGCTTGGACAGCTCCACGAAGTTGCCAAAAACTGAATGCAATGTGGAGGACATGCTATTTTACTTTGTCCTGTCCAGAGCACATTAAGTCCAATGGATATTCTACACTTCAATCATTTCCTTTCTGTGCCCTACAGTGGTTATTTTTTCTGCAAAAATGGGGGTCCCCAAGCGGCCTCAAAAGCTCTCAGGGAGAGTGCCAAGATGAGATGACTGCAAAGCAATATAATCCTTCCAACCCCACCCCACCCATCTTGTCAGAATTAATTCTTCCGTAGCTCCCTACCCCATCCTTCCAGAACCGATGAAACTTCAAGAAGCGAGAGGTCTTCTTCCTCAAGGGAAAAAAAAACCAGTCGTCTTTTGAAAAAGCATCTTTGAGACAAAAATGGTGGAGGCTTCCCATTTTTTTTGAGGCAGTTTCCCTAGCTTGATAATCACCTGTTCAGCAGGTATAATTTGACACAATATTTAGCACTCTCTTGGGGGGGGATATACTGTAAAACAAGCAGGCTATGTAGTTGATATTCGAGTCGAGGATAGACTGCACCTTAACCCAGTTATCAGCTTTTCAATCTCAAAGCAAGCTTGGGGGACAGGAGATTTTTTGAAAGGGGATGCAGAACGCTGTGGGAGAACAGGGCTACCTCAGCAACAACCAAGCGATCTGGCTCTTTTTCTCATGCAGTAGCCTCATGTCCCCAATCAGTCCTTGTTTAGCGACTGCTAAAGTGATCACTAGGGACAGGATCATCCCTCTTGCCTCCCCACCCTAGTCACCCGACTGCACTGCAGAGTTAGCATGTACAGCAGATTGTTCTTATTTTTAAGCCGCCATTAGTTGCTGTTGTGTAAGTGGAAAACACTGATACAGCTAACCATGAGTTCAGGTTGTCATGCTTCATGAGCTGAGGATGAGTTGAAGGCAGCATCCTTGGGATATAGAGCAAATGAAAAGGTATGTCCGAGAAAGGTTTGTATTGCAATGCAAGTAGGGAAAGTTTTGCCTGCTTTTTTTCACTGCCCAGTGACCTGGACAGGTAGTCTTTGACTGAACAACCATTCATTTAGTGACCATTCAGAATTACAAAGGCCCTGACAAAAGAGACTTGCAACCGGTTCTTGTACTTACAACCATGGCAGTATCCCCATGATCATCTGATCAAAATTCCTGTGCTTGGCAACTGGCGTCTATTTATTGCAGTGTCCCTGGGTCATGTGATCACTATTTGTGACCTTCCCAATCAGTTTCCGACAAGCAATGGAGGAAGCCAGATTCATTTAACAACCCTGTGATTCACTTAACAACCAAAGTGATTTGCTTAACAACTGTGGCAAAAAAGGCCACAAAATCAGGTGCAACTCACTTAAGACGTGACTTGCTTAGCAGTAGAAATTCTATAGTCTCAATTGTGGTCTCAGGTTGAGGACTACCTATAGTCCACTCCTCAATTTTTTAAAAAAAATGCCTGGCCCTATTCTAAGAGATTTGTATAGGTTTAAATCTAGTAATGTAACCTTTTTTTTGGTAGCTGAATTGATATTATTGGCAAAATGGATTTCCTTTTCTTGGCTCACATTAAAATTTTAGTCCAGTTGATGCTTCTGTTTGAGGCATCATTTGAGGGCATGTGGGGAAGGGGTATTGCCACCATGCAAGCTGGTGTTGAAAGTCCCTTTCTCTTCTTTATTTAGCATTTTTTACATCTTCTGTGATCAGCAACTGAAAAAGCTATTTAACTACCAATGCAAAGTTGTCTTTATAAAGTATGTTTTTGAGTGACTGGGAAATAATATGTTCCGCTAAATAAAACTTTGCTTTTCACTGATGGGCAGTCTACTTTGGTTATTATTTTCTAGTTTACAATTTTCAATCACCATCTATCTTTCTCCACCCCCATCATAATGCTTACCATCTTGTTATATACAGAGGAGAAATATAATATACATGATGATCAAGAATCATTCAAGCAGTACGGTTATGTATTCACACATTCTGAAACATGAACATTGCTAAAACTTATTTCTTAGTGCTTTGGTCTCTATTGGCTTGATTTTGCAGTTCTTGAACAAGAACAAAAAATCAGGAAGGGTCCAATGCCATGTATAACCTATATTTTCACTGTCCACCCCTCAGCGCTTATTAGCAGTGCTTTCGTATTCTAAGTTATCAGTAGTGTTACCCCTTTGAATTTCCAGCTGTGTGTGAGGTGGCTCCATGAAAATTTTCTATACTATAAGCAGCAGCAATCTAACTGGGCCTGTTTTCTGCTTGCTGCTTCCTTTCCATTGCACCTTACCTTTTCGCTTATGTGTGGTTTGCTCAGGTCAACTTTTTCTCATGGAGACTGACAGAGCACATTAATTCTGGCTCGAATGTGTACTCTGCAAATCCTTAAGAAATCACTCTTGTCTTCTTACTAAATGGTTTTACATATAGTGAGCATAGGGTGTCCCTCTTGCTTTTTAATGAACTGATTTGTATGTTCCATTAGCAAACCATAAAGCATACATGTTTTTGTCCTTTTTCCCTCACGGGCCATTAGAAGGCTTTGTGTTTAAGACCATTTTCCCCAGAAAAATTCAGCCGCTGTTGACATTGTGACACAGATTTTTGCTGATGCAACACTAAAAAGTGAGCGAATGGTCCCTTCAGTCTGCCTAATTTCTCAGACAGGTTCTTTACAAATCTTAATATCGGATGCACTGTTTTGCAACTGAACTCACAAGGAAAGGGAAACAATGTGAAACAAAGGGAAACAATCCAGAAAAGTTGGCTTCACACCTTAGGTCTAACATTTGCATGTGTGGTAGAACTCCTTTGGGTTTTGGGTTAATGTCTTACTTTTGATAGGTTTGGGTTAGATGAGAAAAAATTAAAACTTCCTGTTGAGCTGCCCCGGGATAGCCTTACGTGTATCTGCTATGTGGATGTTTTAGACAGTTGTAAAGTAGTTTCTGCCAAGAAGTACGTCAACATCAATTTTTAGAAAATTTGCCACAATTCCACTCCCCACCTCTGGGCCAGGGATAAAGTTAGGAATCACTAAATAAACAAATAATTAAAAGTGCTAGTCATAAATCCAAGGCCATTTTTGCTTCTACTCCCTAGAGGAACAATTCACGCACCTGCTAATTGTACAAATGCAAGCGTATCAGCTCATCCAATATGTTTTCCAAACATTCATAGCTCTAACCAGCATGCTGTGAGGCTAAACTTTGTTTGGATATGTCAATGCTACAGGGGTGGCAGAATCGAGACAATTAGTACCAGTACTATAAAAATGAGGGAAAATTAAGACTGAAGCCAGAAAACCCCCTTTTGCACTTCAGAAATTGTAAATCCTGGGGAATAAAATGTATGGTTAACTGAAAGCACCACAAATATTCATCACATTACTTTAATCTATCCTGGTACAAAAGAATTGCTTTGAAGAGTGAAATGGGCAGCATATAAATTTCCAGTGCAGGACCCACTCACTTTCTTTGAATTTAGCAATTAAAACTTCCCGTTCGGCTCAATTTAAAGAAATATTCTAAAAGGAAAGGAAATTGGCATTCTGCAAAGCAAAGCACTATCCTACACTCCTGGCTTTAATTCTAAGCATGCCCAAGGCATCACGTGAGCCCCACAGGTCTTTTTCCCTGCCCCCCTCAAAGACCGCAGAGTTAGAGATGATACTAAACATCATGGCGAAATGCAGTCGAGTGGAAACAGAGTCGACCTCCCAGGATGGTCCAGTTAAAGGTTGTGATGCGCCAAGTGGAACTGAAACTTTGTGCAATGACAGTGTTCTTTTCTAGCCCCAGCTAACATGATGTTATTTTCCTCTGGTTTTTTTTTTTTTTTTTGGAGACAGAATAACGAATGCAAGGGATGCTTGGTTTGCTCTCCTTTATTGTTTGGATCAGGGGCCTCTCTACAAAACAAGGGGCCTGGTTCTCCAAAAATAGGGTTCTGCAAAGGAAACGATCCTACCTTGTAGTTATCAGTGCTTTTCAAGTCACACTGGATTAGTAGTAATAGCAATAACAGTAACGTTAGATTTTCCCCACTCCCCGTTTTTTGTGTGTTTCATCAGGGTTTTTTTTTTGAATTATAAAGCACATCTGCTTCATGAATTTTAACATCTCCAAACACAATAGAAAGAAGGTAGCAAAAGAGCCTAGCTGGATGGCCACCCTTGTTGCTAGTAACAAACTCAGCTACAATGTACTCATATATATTTTTTTTCAATTTTTTTTTTCTGTTTGCACATACTATGCTAGATGGATATCATCACATTGAAGAAATACCCGAACAAGATACAGCTAAGAGCTCAAGTTAAAAATAAACACAACTGTTAAAATTTCAATTGTACGAAAAAAACCACTTCTATTTGGGAGGAGGAGCGATTAGTGGTGGCAGGTGAGGGGTAAAGATATTCCATAGGGAGGCTGGCTGGAGCAGATGCTCAGTTTGTCAAAAGTGATCATAATACTTTGCATGTCGATAGTAGTAGCACCTTTAATCAAAGGCTATTCTAGCATTTGGGAACCAGCTGGAGATAATTTTACACAAACTAAAGAAACTTCCTATCCATTAAAGCCTTGTTAAGAAGTGAAGGGATCTTGAGCAGTGAGGTTTTTCTTTAACACACTCAGAGCCTTGATAATGGAAGCCTCACATCATCATCATCATCATCCCCTGTGAGATGTGGAAACATTATTCCCATTGTACAGATGGACAAACTGAGGTAATGAGAAGCTTGATAACCTCCCCTCCCCCTCAATTGTCTCCATGGCAGAAACAGAAAGAAGACCCAGTGTCCTGCCAAACTCCACCAACCCATGCAAACACACACATACATACACACAGAGAGAAACATATATACATGTATATATATACACACATACATTTCTTCTTTATATTTGTATGACCCTCAATTCCCCGTTAAGCCACTCCACCCCCATTTTTTAAAAATGCAAGCCTATGAACAAATGATTTATGATGCTGCTTTATGAGATATGGAAAGTTTATGCCCACGCTGGAAGGTGAGCTTCTTTACATAAATCTTGCTATAATTTCATACCGTTTCCTTAATCCTCAATAGTCATTTGCTGAAGACAGAATTTTTCATACAGTTGAGTGGGGAATTCCTCACTATGACTACCTAGCAGGACTGAGGTTGTGGGCTTCACTGAAGTCTGGAGCTGCTTTCAAACTGGCTGAGGGATTTAGGTGGAAATGCTCCACATGTACAGATGAGTCTGTGAATAGTGTACCAGCTATTTTAAGTTTACTTTCAAGCTACAGGACCCACCACAGCCTTTTATTTTGTTAATGTTTGACAGCTAATAAAGTGCTTGATTAATCTCAGGCTTGGCTTCTAAAGGCCCTCAAATACAGTATTCGAGAAGCTGCCACATAATCAGCAAATTCTGCCTTCGTGGTGGCTTACAAGTTGTGCAGAACTGACATATATTTCTCTCAATTTATTTAAGAATATCATTACGTCCAAAATGATGGGAACAAAGTACTAGCTTGGAGCAAGCCAAAATTGTTGGCTTTGTTGATTTGGGAAAACATATATCTGTATGTGCTCTCATGGTCATTGGGTGAGTCTATTTCCACTAATGGAGTATCTAACTTTCCCACTTGTGGGTGTCCTGTTTCCATTACTCCTTATACTTTCCATTGTGGAAAGTAGTGGAGAATCTAAAATGAAGAGCTGTAAGGTCATGATAAATGTTATGTTGCTTGGAGCTTACAGTGACGTAGAAACTGCAAATCTGGTATGGTATGTCATCCAGGACTGTATATGACCTCTGAAGAAATGGACAGAGTGTGGTTTAAAATTTTATGTTTCATCTGTGGATTGGATTACCTCCTTTGGCGATGTTGTGGCCTGTGGAGCTGGCAGCAGAGTCGGACAGTGAGGAGGTTGGGAAGGAACTTGGGCCGGCCCTGGGGGATGGGGAAAGCTTGGGCGAGGGCTCTGCGTCGGAGGCAGAGAGGGAGCTAGACAGCAGTGAGTCAGAAGAAGAGTTGGAGCTTGTTCCCAGTATGTTCATGCAGAGAGCTGCCAGAAGACAAGAAAAACTAAGAAAGCAGAGTCGACTCTGGAGTAAAACTACACCTTGGAGGTGATTGGCCCCTCCCATAGGAAACAAAAGAGGAACGAACGTGGAGGGGGCTTTTGTAGGAAACAATTCGTTCAGTCAGTTGTTGCCAAAGTGGAAAGTTCTGTTCTTGACTTTAAAAGACTCTGTGCCAAGTTTTGCCTTGTCTGTGGTTGGAAACTAGTTTTCTGGCAGCTCTCCCAGTGAGATAAGGTGTGTTAATAAATATGCCCCTGAAAGACTGTTTGCAAAGCTGTACTGACTGTGAATGAACATAATTCACAGTTGTGTAAATAAAACGGGTTTTACCAGGACTAAGACTCTGCTTCTTGCTACTTAAGGAAGCCTAGGTCAGAACAGGTGGGCAAGAGGGACCAGGATCTAGGAGATGATCAGTGCTTCCCTGCAAAGATTGGTGACACCTGTAGCCTTAAAAAAAAAGAAGCTTGTGGTAACCTCCTTCAAAGGATCTCTTTAGATCCAGCTAATATTTCCTTTTGTGGAAATGCTGTTGAGTGAATGGTAATGAGGCAGTTATAAAGAAGAACAGATGACTTCAGTCTCTTATGGATAAATCTAGCAAATTAATTAAAACTTTGCAATTTCTGTCTGTCTGGAGCAATCCTGGCAACTTCCAATAAAAGCACCTTCCAAATGATATCTGAAGTTAGAATAATTTTTTTTTGTAAACATATACTGGAACATAGCTTTGTTCCAAACTGAAGCTTTTTAGTGCTTCAGTCAATGGCTTATATTTAGATTATCTTTTTTGCTTGCATTAAATAGCCTGATATGGTCAACTGATGGCGTTTTGAAGCTCATCCAATATATTTTTATGAATTGTAAAGGAGCAAGATGAAATTAAAGTTATATTGGGCAAAATTGACCAACTATGATGAACATATAATTAATTTAAAAAGTAGCTCAGTGACAAAGATTTTACTTTGAAGTCAGGAAGAAGCTGAGGAAAAAAGTACTGGAAACAGAATTGAAAAAAAATACTGCAATAGGAAGTTAGCTATGTTCCAGTTCCTTTTTTGATATAAAAATCCTTTTTGTTGTTTCAGTATCCAACATTTTGTTTTTGCATCTGATTGCATGACAGCTATACAGGTGAGGCAGAAAAATAGAAAAATAAAGCTGTGTCCATTTCAATACTCTCTTTCTCTAGCAAGATATATTAAACAAATGCCAGTTGATGCCTTACTATCACTGCTCCCTCAATAACAGAATAATAAATATATAAAAATGGGGGCTTTGATTTTAAATTCCTGGCCCAGCTGAGAGCATGCCCTCAAAAAGCCATAGGGTGGAAAACTCACTTCATAATTCAAATTTTCCTGGTTCCCGATTTTTCTAAAACCTTCTCTGGTTATTTTGAGACTTTCTCTTACTTCTGCATGCCTTCATTATTCTTAGCAATGTCTTGATATATGTATATAAATATGCCTGCCAGAAATACAATTCAAGCATCTGTACATCATACATGGGGAAAATTCAGTAACACACTAAGTCTACAAAATACATACCTATAACTCCATCACAAATATTATGCACATTGTAAAAGTCAGTCTGCTCAAACACCTTGACAAAACAAATCCATGGATTAGCCATTTGATGGAAGAAACTAAACACTGGGACATGTGAAAGGCTGGCTCATGTGTCCTCATGATCAATGGCCAAGACTGGAGAGAGGTATTAAATGCTGTACTATAAACTATTGATAATCTTTTTCTATACAAAACTTATCTGAAGAGACTTCAAAGAAGCAAGGTGCTGCAATGCTGTTGGTTATAAACTTTGTGTTTGTAGGAGTCTTTTTTTTAATGGAAGGGAAACAGATGAATAAATTTTGTGTGTGAAGTGAGAGGAATGCGAGGAGAGGACTTAAAAGGACATAAGGTAGTTAAAGTGAAGGACTGGGGGAGAAGGTGGCCAGAGGTGTAGAACAGGTGATGGACAACATTGTGGAGAAGAAGCAGGTATTATGAAATTGTAGTAAGATTGTGCAAACTAACTGGCCGGGAAACAACAGAAGAATGTAAGCAGGGCCTTTCTGGATCAGACCACTGGTTTATCTACTCCAGCAGTCTATTCTTACAGTGACCAACCAATTGTACAAGGAAGGTAGCCTTCAGAGGCAGTCATGCTGGCATCAAAATTAATATCGATTGATCCCCATGATTTCCTTAATTTAGTCCAACCAGCCAACCTGGCAGCTTTAAAACAATTCCTAGCCTTTCAACCAAAATTAATGAGTTAATGAAGACCTAGTCATTTTATATTAAACCAATATCCATTCTTTTCCAAAACCACAGTTTTGGGTTTAGCCTACGTCTCTGGCATTAAATCTAGAAAAGTCTAGAAATTGCCAGAATCCCGATATCCATTGACTTCGGTACTTAGTGTAGGTGTCACCAAGCTGAACATCTTCCTTCTACTATCATCCCTTCTGTTATCACTGATAAATGTTTGTTTTCCTTAGAATTTGATAGCATTGGCAAAATGATCTTGTCATTTGCCCATCATGTTTAACTAATTCTGTCAGTTTTGGTGTCTGTCAGAGTCTGTAAAAGTGCTACCTTGCCTGTCAGTTTGGGCATTTCTGTCCTCAGGAGAAATGAATTAATATGAGCTAGCAATCTGCCCTCTGGTTCTAATAAAATCATTCAGAAAAATCAAAATGGAACATTGGTGCCACCTAACAAATATTATGCTCCCTTCCATTTTCCTAGATGTATCTACATCTCATCTCCCATTGCTCATAGAAGAGCAGAAGGCTTTAAAACTTATTGTTTTTATCTATGTTGCTGTCAGTGATAGTCACATGTATTATCTCAAGACTTGGCATCATTTTCAGATAAGGAAATGTGGTGAATTAAAAATACCCACCAGCCCATCTTCCCTCATAGGGAACCAGGTGGTGTATTTGTTAAAATTGTATTATAGGGGAAGCAAATGAAGATTCTGTGATAAGGGTAATGTCTGAGGGAAATGTAATCAGAAGAGAACCTAAGCCTTGAATCTCCCCCATTTGAAGTCACTATTGCCTGGGGTTCCTGCAGAAAAACATGCATTCAGAACGCTTTCTTGCAGCAGAGGTAACTGCTCTTGTGTGCAAAGACAGCTTAAGAAACATCGTAGGGAACAAATATCAAGTAACACTATCATAATAGCAAAAGGTATGATAAAGCTTACTGCTTTTTATTGATGCCACAGATCTACCAGTTGTAGCTGCTTGCCTTGGGTAGGGACCAACCATGGACATTTTAAGGCAGGTTTCCCAAATAGGTTTCATAGGGATGTTTTTCAAATTCTAGTAAATAATAGTTTGATGGAGGAAAAGAATGAGAAGCCAAAAGCACCATTTGAATATCCTGAACCAACTAGCTTGTCTCTGTCTAGAGATAGTGGTGTGCTACTTCTGTTGGTTCAAGGGCTATACTGAGGGATAGAGTTGTATGCCAAAAGTGGGCAGAAACTATTACTTCAAGTTAATGCATTGGGTATCTGCAAAGCTTAAGGTGTCCATTTTGTTCCTTAAGCCTCCCCCCGCCCCAATGCAAAAGAAGATCAGGTTTTGTTTTTCCTCAATCTGGGTTCTTGGACCAGAAAAGAGATGTACATAGAGGACACATGACCCCAGACTGCACTTTTTGCACCCTTAACTCAATAAAGATAGGGAAGAGGATCTTGTAATAGTTTATCCTAAGTAAATAATTCAAGAAGTCTTATGATAACTATCGTCTTCCGTTTGAAGCATTGACTCATAACAAAACAGCTTTGTTTTTTGTTTTTTTTTGTTTTTGTGCTAGAGAGAAAGATCTGAATCATGGTTTAAAACAATGGAGGAGATTTTAGATGACCACTGGAAAGCTCCAAAGAATATAGACCATTAGATAAGTGAGAAGACTGCTTTGGAAGATCATATAATTTCCTCTCATGTAACGTTTAAGAGAAAGTGACCATTAATAAGGGATAAACCAGAAGTAGAATTATTACTCAAGTAATTGAGTGCACTATGATTTTGAGTTTCCTTCCAGCCATATCATTGCAAACTGAAAGAGAGTTCCTAGCTCTACTTTTGGAGCTATGGTATTCTATTTCTTTATCTTCTTAGTAGATTTCCCATGATAACAAAAAGCCTGAAAGAACTGGGTGGGGGGTGGGGGTAAACACATGGAAAAGAGACAAAGGAGACATTATCATCTGGACCTTCCATGGAATTCTGCAGGTTAAGCAGTGTGACACTGCATGGTAAAAGCCTTGAGTGGAAGCATCTTGTCATTTGATAGAGCACCTGGCAGTAATCTGGAAATGTCATTTCAGAATTGATTCATGCAATCTTGTCTATGACATATTAAAGCAGAAATTAATTGTCTTCCAAGTATAGTTTAATGGATGCTAAAAAATGTTCAACAAGTGCCATCTTTGACCACAAAACTGTTTTGCACATATATCAAGGCATCCATTTTCCATAGCAGCTTAAGTTTTGAATACAACACATCAGTTATGTGAATATGCAGTTAAAAATCACAATGCTGCTCAGTCCCCACTGCACTGCACCTATCAGGAGTTGCGGTGGGGTGGGGTGGATTGCAGTGTTAGCACTGGATGCTTTACGATGAACAATTTTTAGACAATTCCTTTTTTTAAAAAAACTGAGGCTTCCTGATTTGGGGTGGAAAGTAGGGAAGCTGTCAAACATGTACAAAGTAGTTGTGGACTGTAGCTAGGCTCACTTTTGTTTAATTATTACACGCAGGATATGCTAAATTTGGGATGAAAATGTCACCTGTTGATTTTAATACATTCTATGTTGAGTGGATTAACCAGAAATTAACTACAGTGATTCATTTTCAGAGTACCTCCATCCCTGCTTCAACACACTTGTCTTATAACTTTTTATGCTGACTACCTGGAAAAATGAGGTTTTCCAAAAACTTTTTCCTGATAATGATATCAGGAGAAAAAATTAGGAGACCATAAGATGTTCTAGGATCGGGGGGGGGGGGTGAACCAAAAGGCAAGATCTAAGTAACTAAAGGACACCTAGCGACTCTGATTAGCAAGCAGGGGTAATTTTAGTATATAAAATAATATCTTGAGATGTACTTAGTGGAGGTGTACGTTTCTCTAAAAAGTCATACACTCATGAGTGATGTAAGTTGTTAATGAGGTGTTCATTACGAGGCAATCTATTTTACAATTAGTGAAAAACTGATTGGTTAATTGTATTGCTGCACGCTTGTTCCAGTGGCAAGACTCTGGACTGGGCAAGTGCCAGCCTTGGACACCAAGATGGAGAAGAAAGATGGTGCCAGTGCAGGTTGAAATAGGTAGACTTCTTACGGCTGATTGGATGGAACAAGTTGTGAGGGATCAGTTTGATCTGCTTGCCAGAGAAAATTCAGCAGAATTTAACATGTTTCTTCACCATTAACAGATCAAAGGAATAAATAAACATTAGTTTCTCTCTAAGAAACTTTAGTTTGTGACATGTGCTTCAAGGCTTCCAGACCTGTGGGCCATCAAAATAGCCTTTTTGCCTTTCACTGTTCTCTTTTCCCTTTGACTCCAAGCCTGGAAATCAACTGCTTTCCTTTCTCACATGGCGTAAATTCTTGTTGATCCCTGCGAGGCTGACAATCCATTCCCTTAGAAAAACAATTTCTCTGGGGCTGA
This sequence comes from Stegonotus admiraltiensis, assembly GCA_032468215.1. Taxonomy (NCBI): domain Eukaryota; kingdom Metazoa; phylum Chordata; class Lepidosauria; order Squamata; family Colubridae; genus Stegonotus; species Stegonotus admiraltiensis. Next base: position 386,442 of record JANHZT010006980.1, on the reverse strand, counting down.
GGGAAAGAAAACACAAGGGGCACATAAATGCTCTTCATACCTAGTTACAACACACACACACACACACACACACACACACACATTCGGTTACTCACAATCAGTCTCCCTCCTTCACGCCTTCTCTCTCACTCTCTCACACACAGACAAAATGCACCCAGAGGGCTATGGGAGCATCATGGCTCCTCTCTGCTTTGCTGAGAGGCCTGGCTAGGATAAAGGTCTAGCCATCCTTGTTATTTATATTATTACTCTTACAAGTTGTATTGAATTATAATGAAGCCACCTCAGCTGAAACAGAGCAAGTGATCTTGCCATTCCCCCTCTCAAGTCTGTGCACCCACAGATGAGGGCTAGCTTTCTCATGGCAGGGCAGGCTACCATTCTAATGGGCCTTTGGCTGGAAGAACGCATAGGCAGTCTTGTATGGCGATCACAGATTCCTCTCCTCCCATTATTTCAAAGTCCGTGCCACACTGCATACTCAAACAAACCAGGGCTTCACTCCTCTGGGCTGAAGCCCCTGGAGAGCGGCTCTTCTCTGTTCCAGCTCTTCTTCTTGCTTGTTCTTGCTAAGCACGGAGTCTGAAGGACAGGCTAAAGTAGGAGGTTGGGTGGTAACAATGCTCCTCATAGTAGTATGTGCTGCTGAACCAGCATAAGGGGCACTGACATCACTTTCCCACGCCCAGAGGTTTTTTTTTTTAAAGTACATATTTCAGGTTTACTCTCTTAGCCTCTGTTCATCCATCCCCAAGCTTTTCTCTCACGAGGACACCTCAGTGCAGCCGCTGTGCATAAAGTCATGTCATGAGAGTGTAGCCAATAAATGCTGACTTGGTGCACCGAACCCCAGAGCGAGTCCTTGGCTTCTGCCTCTCAAGCCTTCAGCTGATGCCACTGTGCCACCGCCTGGCGAGGGTGTGAAATCATATCCTTCCAGTGCTTTACTTCGCCTGGTCCACTCTTCCACGATAGGTAGATCTAACGGGTGCAGGGAAACAAATAAGACGACAGGACTGGTCAAAAGCCACACTATTCATTCTTATTCCCACCTCTTCCCTGAGTTACCACTCTGTGCACCTCCTCCTCTCAAACAGGTCAGCTTTAGCACATATCTTAGTGCTTGCATAATTGCCTGCTATGAAATTGCTAGCCCTGAGTAGATGAGACAGAAGTGGCTAAATCTATTGTTTCTTTGCTTGGACATAAAGCAAGGGGGGTTGGGGACACTCATTTTGACAAGAAATGAGATAGCAGTTGAGAGAAACTACTTCTCCATTGCACGGTGTGCTCTCCCAGGCTAAGGGCACTTTCAGATGATCAGGCTTCTCATTATTCAAGCTGCCTGATTTCACAATGGCATTAAAACAGGGCTACAGCAGGCTGTTCTGACTATTCAACATTGTTAAGAAGATGTTACTGGGATGGACAGTTTACTTCTCTGCAAGTGTGTGCTATTCGCAGGGAACTGGCACGAAGCAAACTTTGTTGCTTTTCTGATTTGGGGCACTCATCAAGATTTCTTGTGGCCCCCTTCCCCCTTCCTGATTTCCTGTTACCTGGATGTCATCAATTTGCTTAAATGTTGCAAGGGCATCCTATCTTGGATTGGCAGACTTCTATTACTTAAAATCAGATAAGAAAAAAAATGCTATAGGGAGGAAAGCAAAAAGAACCTGGACATTAAAATTAGAGCTTCTTACCAACCAGTATTGCAAGGTATTGCAGGGCTGCATTAGAGCAAATTGATGGCCTAAGCAGAGCCCAATGATGGTGCCTCTTGATGGAAGCAAAATTCTCATGCAACCCTTTAAATTTTAGTCACTCACCATGACAAAGAAAACTTTTTCTTAAACAATGTAAACAATATTATTTTTATTGTTTTTAAAATTGTTTTAATTGTTTTATAATTTTAGAATTGTAAGCTGCCCAGAGACACTTGGTTAAGTTGGGCAGCTATAGAAATTGAATAAATAAAATAAAGTGGAACATTCCAGCCAAGGACTATTACAAAAAAAAATAAAAAAATAAAAATTGACTGAAGTTAGGTGTAGCGCTATAGATAGGAGGAACAACTCGGTGGTGTCCTCCTTCCCTTGGTGCCCTAACCATGTGCTTATTTTGCTTAAAGGGATCTTTTATTCCCAGGGAGGCAGAACGTCAGCCTGTCAAGATAGGACAGGTCAATAAACAAGACCCTGCAGGGATTCTAGGAATGCTAATTCTAGGAATGATTCTGTAGTTCTAGACTATGGATGTAGGCTAGAACTACAAAATCTTGAAAGCGTGTCCAAGTTTCTCTCTCTATCCCATCATATACTAAACAAAATCAAGACGGAGATCTTTTGAGTTGTTTTGCTCCATTCTGTCTCTTGACTGTTCAAGCTGCCCTTTAACAGGTGGTGCCTCCCTCAGCCCCCACCATATTCACATTTTCTCCAAGGTCAGCTGCATATGCCCAGCTACGTGATTAAAATAGAACCATGGCTCTTTCTATGGCATTGGGATGGAACTTGTGTATAATGTGGAAATGAAAATATCAGAATGGTCAAGGCTTATCTATAGCAAGAATTCCTCTTGGAGTAGGAGGGTTCTGTCCTATGGTATAAAGAAGTGGAACACAGAAGAATGGAGCTCTGGAGAGATGGAGTTAATTTTCCTGCAACAGGGCAATGTCTGAGAGGGCCCTCAGACTAACTGATGGATAATCTATGTTCTCAAATGTGCAAGAGGGGATACTGAGGCTTGTTTCTGAGAAATCAGCATAAAAGAAGTTGAAGAGTAAGAGAAGTAGGCAAAGAAAACCCAGATTCTGTTTTTCTTTAAGCTTAATAAGTTTGTTATTTCATACAAGCAATTTAAAGGGTAAGGTTTCTTTTTTGTGGTGGTTTATTTTTAAGCAAAGATTATATTTCAACTAGTTGAAGATCTTTTGTTTGGTTGTTTTACATAATAAACTAAATGTAGTCAGAAGTGCCAATTGTTGTGATGCACAGGACTGCAGCTGGGTTATGTAAACCCAGTTTAAGATATGATCAGAGGGTTATTCAGACTGGTTTTCTATATTTTATGATGGCAATGTTAGCTAAAGCATTAATTCATCTGGATAAACAAAACAGAAATATGCTGAAAGCAACCCCACAGAATCTAATACAAATGGTTCTTTCACATATGACCAGAATTGTTGTTTTCATAGGCTCCTACATTTCAAAACATAGTAACAGGGACAACTTTTTTCATTTTAAAAATTGTGTAAAATCTCTATTATACTGTTGTAAAACTTGAATAATACATTACATTATTTCAATACGGTTTAGTTAGCTTAAACCATTATTTTTTTTTTAAAAAAAGGGAGAAGCATTATATCAATATTATGGTATAAAATGTCAGTGTTAATGAGCATAAGATTATTTAGCTTTTTCATCCAAAACTGAATACACCATTAAAAAGCTGTTCCAGTTTGCATCACAGTATTTGTTGTAGAGTACAATAAATTTCTGTCTTGAGCTGATTACTTAGCATTAAGGTCTCCATTGTATTGTTATTTAATATTATCTCTGCATGTTGAAGCGGAAAAAGGGGGGAAAACGAACAAAGCAAATTTGATAATTAAAATACAAGGGAAAAGAGGAAGAGAAAAAAAGACCATTTGGCTTCTAACTTCCCTCTTTTGTGGTTTTGCTAAATTACAATATTTATAAGCATTTGGACCCTTTAAAAGCCAGACTTACAGTATGTGTTTATACTTTGCCATTCTTAAAATTGGTTAAACTTCTGATGTGGATATATACTATTAATTTTGCCATTGTTGCATGTTCTCAAGTTAAATTCCCAATAAGATATTGTCAGAATTGTATCTTTCTTCCAGTATTAGACTAAATGTATTCCTGCTGCTTATTTATTTACTGTATTTATTTTTTCTGGTATTATACCTATTGGGAAAAAAATGAGTTTTATTTGACATTTAAATTCCACAATATTCTGCATTGTGCTTTCCTAGAAGTCAGGGAAGAGCATTTTGTTTGGTGATATGCATTATTTGGAATTCTTTACCTAGAGGGAATTCTAGGTCCCATCAAAGGGATTGCCATATTTAATTTAATTAATTTAATTAATTCAATTTGTATGCCGGCCCTCTCCGAAGACTCAGGTAGAACCATGAAAAAGGCCCTTCTCGGTGGAAAATTATTTCCCTGAGGTATGGTTGGCTCCTAACTTGTTGTTTTTCCAAAAGGTTCTAAAAACACGGTTTTTAGAGATGTAGCCAATCAAGTGGCTGATTTAATTGTGTTGTTGCTGCCATTGGGGGGGGGAATGGGTTTTTTTTTTAAAAAGGGTTTAATCATATGGTAAGGTTTTTAAATTTTGTAAGCCACCTGTAGTCATCTATGCATGAGCTGTGTGGCTATATAAATTTCTTTAATAAAGAATAATAATAATGATCAAGTCTTAAGAACAAATGCGTACAAAGACAATTCAGAAGACAGCAACAGAGAGCAGTGCCACCACCTCTGCAAAGAAGCTGAAGGAACAGTTAGCTGTCCCTAGTTAGCTGCTGCAAGAAGATCACTCAGACTGACCAGAAGCAGTGACATGACAAAGTAGCAACAAGAAATACCATTTGCCTGCAAGCAAGAACCAGTGGGACCATAAAATAGAGAAAATAATAAAGAATGAAGATGCTAAAGTGCTCTGGGACTTTAAAATTTAAACAGACAGGTACCTGTCACATGACACCTCAGAACAGCTTACATTCTGCAATGATATCTGTAACACCATCAAACATCCACATCTGCTTATCCCAGGTCCTTGGGAAGGACTTGGTAGGTAGACAAAAATGCCAAATCCAGTCTGAACAACTGGCCAACTGTGTGATGAACAATAATGCCAAATCTAATCTAAACATCTGGCTGACTATGTTAATAATCATCATAATCTACTAACCCATATATGTTTCCTACTTCCTTTCTACCATTGGATAAAAAATATAAGACATTTTCTTGGCTATTACATTCTTGGTTTTGCACACTTTTTTGGGAAAGGAATACTAAAATTATAGAAGACAAGATAAACACAGAAGGTGTACTGATCAGGTGCAGTTGAGCCACAGCTGATTATATTTCCAGTTGTATGCTGACTGTTCAGAATTGTGTGATTTCATCTGAGAGGAAAGGAAATGAATGGCTGAATGTGAATTTCCCAACAAAATAGGGTAGTCATGCAAAGCAGCTGCCAGTCTTCAAGAAAAAGACATAAAGATGTATTCTTCCCTTCACGAGACAGCTGCATGTAGTATCTTGAGAAGATTGGTCTGCACAGTTGAAAAATGAAGACATTCAACATACAAAGAAATAGCTAGATAGAGTTACTTGGGCACGGGGTAGACTTGAATAAAAAGAACTATAGGCTTGGCCATAGAAAACTGAACATCCCTGCTCATAGATCAAATAAGTTAAATAGCCAGCGGGTCTGACGTTTAAAGAAGCATATTTCCTAATAAAATCTCAACCCTAGTAATGCATTTTAGAGAGCTGCATGTTATCTGTATGTATTATTGAATACGTAGGAATATATGAATGATATAAAATATAAATATATGAATGTCCGTGTGTGGTGCTCAGTGGAATTTCAACTGCACGGAAGTATCTAGTGGGGTACCTCAAGGTTCTACCTTGGGCGCAGTGCTCTTCAACATATTCATAAATGACCTAGATGAGGGGACTGAAGTTCACAGATTACACCAAGCTGGGTGGGGGGTGGAATTGCTAACACTTTGGAAGATAGACTCATGATTCAGAAGGATCTTGACAAACTTGAGCTTTGGGTCCTATCCAACAAATGCAGTTCAGTGTTGAGAAAAGTGAAGTTCTGCACGTAGGCAGGAAAAACTAAGCACAGTTACGGAATAGGCAGTACCTCGCTCAACAATAGTAATTGTAAGAGGGATCTAGGTGTTCTAGTAGACCACCACTTAAGTATGAACTAGCAGCTGCCAAAAAATCCAGTGCAATTCTAGGCTGCATCAACAGAGGGATAGCATCTTAATCACAAGAAGTGATAGTACTGCTCTATATCATACTAATAAGATCACACTTGGAATACTGCATACAATTCTGATTACCACGATACAAAAAAGATGATGAGGCCCTAGAAAGAGTGCAGAGAAGAGCAACAAAGTTGATAAGGTGTTTGGAGCCTAAACTGTATGAGAAACGTCAAAGGGAACCTTCATTACCCTAATGAGGAGAAGACTTAGGAGTGACATGATAGCTATCTTTGATAGCCAATACTTGAACAGCTGTCATGGGGAAGAGGGGGTTGATTTATTCTCCAAAGAACCTAAGGGCAGGATAAAAAGCAATGGGTGGAAGCTTGTTAGAGAGACACCCAACCTGGAACAAAGGAGAATTTTTTTAACAGTGAGAACAATTAGTCAATGAAATTGCTTGGCCCCATAGCTGTGGGTGTTCTATTGCTGGAGGTTCTTAAGAAAAGACTGGACAGCCATTTATCTTGTGCAGGGAGTTGGATTAGAAACCCTTCAAGATCTCTTCCAGCCCTATGATTCTATTTCTATTATTAATCACTATGGGCCTATTGAAGAACATGAAGTTTCTACAGATCAGTATTTCCTAAACTGGTGGTTTCCCAATGTTGTGGACTATAACTCCATCTCCCATAGTATCATACCATTTTGCTTGTAAATGATGGGCACATGGGGGGAAAGACACTACGTTAAGAAATATGAATTTCTGGATGGGTGGTAGCAAGAATTAAATATGTGAGACAAATTCGTCAGACAAATGCTACAACATATGTATTTGAATTAAAAGTCAGGCTATAAACATATAATGATAACATTGGCATGGTGACATAACCATTATCATTTTGGCATCATTGCTGCAGACACAATAGAACCCAGAGATATATCTCCAGTTTTTACTGCCATGTAACTGCTCCGGGTTTTACATCTTCAGTAAGAAGTTAAAGTGTTGTCCTGTTGGCTGGAATTTTTCACCCACACCAGCTACCACCCAGCCTTTATTTCTCTTCTCTTCTGCAAATGTGTTGGAGGTGTCAGAATTAGTTTACATGGCAAAGCTAAGAAGTGTTAATCCCTGTGGTAGATTCAGTTATTTTTATCAACTGGGTTTCTATACTGATGCATGGAGGATGTGTGTGTCATCTTCTCCCCCACAATGACAGCCAAGATCCGTCTTCCAGAATCACTAATGTAGCTTTCTGACTCTCACTCAAAGCCATGTGATTTCATAACTTGACTGGAGGTTGACAATAGTAATTATTCAGTCACTCATTATTATCACATAGCTTCAGCAGAGGATGAAGCAGCTGAGCTATTCTAATACTCGAATTGCGTAAGTTTTGCTTTTAGTTGATCTTGATGTTTTATTCCATTTAGTGACCGTGGGTTTCATAACTGAAACTTAGCTTTAACTTTGTTCAGAATCTCTCCCTTACTAATCAGAACCTAAATGAAACCCTCCCTTTCCCTACATATTTGGGAAGACTGTTAAGAGGTCTTTGCTTAAAGGACTGCCCTGCAGAAAATTAGCACAGAGCACGGTCATTATTTTCCAAGCCTGACACAGCATTGGTCCAGGCAGTCTATGAACTTCTACATTTACTGAGGTCATCTAAAGAGGTTCCATGAGATAATATGGGGGTATCTAAAGACCCTGTCTGAGATATAAGGAACTATCAGTCAGGCCAAAGCGGCTAAAACATTTTTTTAAATGTTAAAAAATGACATAATATTTGGAAATGGCATAATATTTGGAAATGGATCAGGCAGACACTTTCTTAATTCACTAAACTATCAGGAGGAGGAGGAGGAGGTGATATAGCATAATCAGATTTGTAAGATTCTGTTACTATTGTCAATTGCAATAATAGTTGTTTTAGCCTTCATGTGGAATTGATTTCCCGGTCTGGTCTGACAGTAGCTGGTTTTCTACTTACTGCAACTGCATACAGAAACAATCCATGAATGTCAAGAATGGATATCCTGTGTCTGCTTCCCTTCCTGAGTAAATTGGACTTTGCTAAAGAGATTTCAGGGGACTTGAGCAAAGTTAATCAATAATTTCTCAAGAACCAGATCAAGCTTGCATTACTATACAATTTTGTTATGCTTAAATTGGCATCTTATTGATGTTGAATTATTATTATTATTATTATTTATTTGATTTATATACCGCCCTTCTCCCGAAGGACTCAGGGCGGTGAACAGCCAG
>JANHZT010006980.1:365444-376248 GCA_032468215.1 Stegonotus admiraltiensis | reverse complement strand
TCTGGTGGGCCCAGAAGGCCCGAAAATCAGCTGGCTGGCACACGCATGCATGCCGGAGCTGAGCTCGCGTGCCCACCGATATGGCTCCATGTGCCACCTGTGGCACCCATGCCATATGTTTGCCATCACGGCTATAGATTGTCTCATCTCTTCTTGTTACCTTCTACCATTGCCATTTAGCTGTGGAAGCAAAGGGAGAGGAAATTTTCTGTTTGCAAAGTTGCTCTTTCCCAGTGATTTGAAATTGTTCTGGCTTACATTTATCATAAAAGGGGTTTTAATAAAATATAACTGATCAAATACATGTGGAGGAATTCAGCTGGTATAAAGCTGCAAGAAAACTAAAGCACTAATAGTATTTCTGACAGGAACCCATGAGTATTTGAGGAGGAATGCAAACCCTAAATTCTGATAAGCAAGGAGCTTATCTTCAGCCAAAGGGATGACCTACCTTTCCAATGACATCATTTCGGCTCAGCTTGTCCTTATCCATGACCGTAATGATTATGGTGGTCTCCCTCAGCTTCTCTGTGGGAATGTCGAACATGAAGGATTCATTGAATACCGGGTTCAGGCATCGCTTCATCACCACCGTCTTCTTCTTTTCCACCCGCTTATCTTTGTACATCAGCCACACCTTCACATAGGGATCTGACGCAAGGAAAATGGACATGATTGCCAGGATTTAACTGAGGAAACACTGTGAGTTTTAGAGGGAACATGCCAGTACTTATCACCCTTACTGTACCTGCTAAAAATCCTTTGTTTCTTACAGTATGATGCACTAAAACAAAATTTGGAAGTGCAAGGTTCCGTTTTATTTATAGAAAAAGGTCCAATTGTAAGTTTAAGTTCTACATAGAAAAATGAATTGGTGTTAGTCCATTTGGAGCCTGTGGGGGCATGAATGTAGTATCTTTATAGTTCCTTAAAGCAGTCCTGCCATTGCCAAGGGTGCCCATACAATCCCAGAAAAGACACAGCACAGTTGCAAAAAAAGAAAGCTATGTTCAAGTTTGTGAATACTTTGTACCATTTATAAAAAAATCAAATATGAGATGCTGCATAGCAGCATAAAAGTAAAGGTTCCCCTTGCACATATGTGCTAGTTGTTCCCGGCTCTAGGGGGCGGTGCTCATCTCTGCTTCAAAGCTGAAGAGCCAGTGCTGTCCAAAGACGTCTCCGTGGTCATGTGACCGGCATGACTAAACACCAAAGGCGCATGGAACGGTGTTACCTTCCCACCAAAAGTGGTCCCTATTTTTCTACTTGCATTTTTTATGTGCTTTTGAACTGCTAGGTTGGCAGAAGCTGGGACAAGTAAAGGGAGCTCACCCCATTATGCAGCACTAGGGATTCAAACCACTGAACTGCTGACCTTTCGATTGACAAGCTCAGCGTCTTAGCCGCTGAGCCACCACGTCCCTCTTAATATTACAATATTGCAAGTTATTTCAAGCTAGATTTAGGCAATTGTCAGCTCACCTGTGGCTTTTAGCCATTCTTCTGTAGACTGGAAAGCCAAAGACTGCCTTGTCCATTTTCCCCACTTGGTCAACTTCGTTTATGCATGGGGATGTGCAGCCATCAACCCACCTCTCAATGTCACACTGAACTCTTGAAGCTCAAAAGGTTACTTACCTCTGATATACATGGACATTTTTTCCAGCCTGTTTATTTAAATAATTCATTAATTTTGACATTTCCCATTTACAGGCGGTATTCTAAAATGATGCAGAATGAGTTATGCTATTGTTCCAAATGCTTGTTCCAAATATTAGGGACACACACACTTTAATCTATAAAAACCAACCAAACAAAACCACCCTGCTGAAATTTGACCATTTTGCCACCAAATTTCAGCAGCATACAGTAGTTTTTGAGTCATGCGTTCAATATATGGCTGGTTAAATTGCTGATTCCTGCAGTGAAAGATTTTGTCCAAAATTCCCATGATTCCTTTAGCCATCTTAGAGGAATTCAGGAAAGAAAGCTTCCTCCCACAAGTGGACAGAAAAATTGGAAACTATTTTTCTGTTCTCTTACAATATTTCATGTGGTAGTTTGACAATTATTAGGAAATGAAAAGAAATACTTTTGAATGTATCCTTTCATCCATGAGCCAACAAAACTCCTTGCAAAGATGGAGATGATGCATATATCATGGGGAAAGTTCTTTGTTGTTCCCATTGAATGTTCTGAAAGGTTTATATCTACTTTTCCCCTCATAAAAGTAAAAATACTATACACGGACTTCCCTAGTAGTTTCACCATGATACAGTAATAAGACATAACCCAATTGAAGTTTCAGTAAGTAGGACACATCGGATAATGCCCTGGATCTATTTTTCACTTTAAATTATAGAAACTAAACTAAAGTTGACGTTCTCTTTTCAGACCTTCAAAGGACTCTTCAGCTATGTGGCACCTGTTGTTTTAGGATGACCTTTGTCCTTGTAAATGGAATACTGCCGTGGTAATGGTTAGTATTTTTTCCCTTACACACAGAATACTGGATGAGCTAAGACTGCACCATCTCTGTCAGCCGGTGATGTAAAACATAAATAACACACAATTCTTGCACCACAGCTGGAGGAAAAAGGTCTGACCATCAAAGACATTCTGATATTTCACAGGTTTCTACCAGATTTACCACAAATACAGGCTTCCCCAGGCTTCTGAGGAAATTCCCCAGGCTTCTGAGGAAAAGGTTAAGTGGTGGGTGACTTTTGACTTGGGGTTATTTGCTACTGTTCTGGAACTCGATACCTGATGTTCCCCCAATATCCATGGCTTTAAGATTCCGAGCTTTGATAATATTCACGGTAATGGAGTTAGCAGAAGGATTGTAGCAAAGGGACAGAAGGAGTTCTCCTCGGCTTCCCTAGAAAGAAGAAAGAACAGAAATGAGAAAATCTTGTCTGATGTTGGACATCACTGATGCCCCTTCTAAAGGTTCACCATGCTCAGAACTGAAGTCTTTTGAGCATCCCTCAGGAGTTGGTCTGTTCATTCTATACAGAATATAGCTCCACATGTTTTCTATCATAAATTTCATCAGATCAACAGCCACAGCCTGCTTTGTGTGGTGTAATGAAAATTGCATTCCTACAGAGAGCAAAGCAAGGGTTGAAACCAGTGTTTTGACTATAGGTAGTCCTCGACTTGTGATCATAATGGATCGTAAATTGCGACAGTCATTAAGGGGGTCACCCACACAACCAAAGGGATTTTACAACCTTTTGTGACTATTAAATGAATTTCGGGGTTTTTAAGTGAATGCTGTGATCATTAAGCAAACCATTTGACTGGTTTTGTGGCAAACTGGACGTAAATGCCAGTTCTGGGCAAAAATGTGGTCACATGACTACGGGACATTGCAAATGGTTATAAATGTAGTCTGGTCGCTGAGTGCACAGAATGCATTCATGTGACTGTGTGTGTGTGTGTGTGGGGGGCACTGGAAGTTCAGAACTGGGTTGTAAGTACCCACGGGGAGGTCTGACGTAACTTCAAAAGGTTGTTAAGTGACTATCTATATACTGGTGACTATCTTTATCTGCTAATCTTAAGGCACTCTTTTGTCCCTTTAGCCCTTCTGCAATGCAGAAATTGGACCAAAGGCACTTATAAAAGAACCTACAGGGGCACAAAGCATGTTGGTAAGACATTTGCAGCTCCTGAGCTGCTATTTTTGTACCTTTGTGCTAAATGGTAAAACTATTTCCCTGGCATTGGCTGAAATAATTATTTGTATTCATAATCAAGACCAACAATACTTACGGCTGGGAGCCGTGTTCTGGAATGCCAGTTTGGATTACAATAGGATAGTATAAATAAGCATGGAAATTCAAAAGCGAGGCAAGATTAGTAATTTTGCTCTTGGATTGAGTAAATTGGGAAAAAAAGGAATGCTTGTTAAGAGCATTTGTTATTGTCTTCTTTTTTTTTTTTAAAAAAAATGGGATGCCTTTTCTTTCGGATATAGTTTCTTCACTGTAGCGATGCCATCCAGCAAGAAAGATTCCCTTTGTTGTGATTGTGGGTACTGATGTGCAAACTATTAATTATATTGTGCAAGATTGCCAATGACGTGTTTTCTCTGGTTTCCTAGAAGATTTGCATGAAGCAACTGCAGAGGAAATTGCCTGGATAGCTCAATTGGACATCCAGTTATAAAGCCACTGCTGTACCTGCCCTAGAAGTTTTACTTGTAATTATGTGGACTGTGTATATATGTTTACTTCTCTTCTGTTTTGTTCTCATTATATCCCTCGCCATTTAGAAATTCTAAATTTACCGGACTTGAACATTTTAACTCTACAAAAAAAACACCCTACTCGGAACAGCTTACATCCTCTGACGATACCTTAACAGTTCCTAGGTCCTTGGTTAGGACTCGAGCTGCTGAGCTATTAACCAGCCTCAAAGGCTGTGAATCTCACCAAAGATTAACATCATCATCATCATTATCATCACCACCACCACCATCATCATCATCATCATCATCATCATCATCATTATTATTCAGTGAATGTAACCAGCAAACTTCATATGTGTTTTGTGCAGCTGGCAAATAATTACATTCAGAAGCATTAAAGGTGGGTGTTATGCTTCTCTCACTAACTGTATCTGCCTTACATGGTATCTATAACCATACTTGACATCTTGTAGGTATTAAGGTTTTATGCCCTTATTTAAGGCATTATAAAGAGAAGCAGGAAGGATCTCATCAACAGTACTTCAAAACCTTGATCTCCTTTTGCCATGCTAGGAAAAATGTGCAAAGTTACAAAGCAAAGCTAGTATCTTACACTCCCATCACTGCAGGGCTTTAGATCCTTCCAGAAAGTCTGCATCTGAGTCAAATCCACTTTGTTGAGAGGAATGGAAACTTCCCCAATTGGATCATTACGACTAAACCGATCATAATCCAAGACCTGTAGATACAGCACCCGCTGAACCACTTTCTCATATGGAAAACCTGATGAAAGCAAAGGAGCAGCAGGTGAGAAAGAGACAGAGAGAAATAAAGAAAACGAGAGATGAAATATAGTTAAAGCAGAGTAACAAGAATTTGAAATGTAAAAATGGCTTCATCTGAAGACAGTCATTCCCTTCTACACGGTGGTCTTTTCCATAGTAATATATCAAATCAAAATAAAGATAACAGCAACTATACTTACAGATAATCTTGTAGCTTTTGATAACTTTTTAGTCCTTTAGACTTTTTTTGGTCCTGTGACTTCAAGTCCATCTTGTCTCTGGAGTATGCCTGAACTAGTCTCTGCAATTTTCTTGGCAAGAGTTCTGGAAGTGGTTTACCCTTGCCTTTTTCTTAGAGCTGAGAGACAGTGACTGTCCCAAGGTCACCTAGCTGGCTTCGTGCCTAACACAGGACTAGAATGCATGTCTCTTGGATTCTAGACTGCTGTCTTAACCACTACACCAAACTGGCTCTCATCTTCTAGATTAATGAGTGAAGAATTTTGTTCTTTCTATGTTAATGCAATACACTGCTGTTTCCCTGGAGAATGGTACTAAATGTAATGGAATAAGGGCATGATCTAACTTGGCAGGAGTTAAGACAATTGGATAAAGTAAAGGAGACATAAGGTAACACAAACTGACCAGATGAAATAGGTAGACCATGGGATGACTTGATAGAGAATGTGATAGTTTAATGATTTAGGGCAGTATTCCTCAACTCGACATCCTTCAGTACATTGGATTACAATTCCCGTAATACTCAGATGCTATTATATGTACAACAATTGCAGGCTTATGCCCTCAGTACATGCACATTTCCATATTTAAAATATTAAAGAAGCTTTTTTACTTCCGTCTTCATTAGAAGTGGTCAATAGCTATGGTTTTTTGTTGTGATGTAAAAAAAAACCTTTTGTCATAGACCACGTCAATTCTGAATCCTTTACAGCTATATGGCACAAAAATGGTATCCCTATTATATTGGGAGAATGAGAACAATCTCACACAGAATCTCCCTACTGGGAGATTGCATTACTTTAAACTCAGGTCTGGAGCTTCATGCTTCCTCACCTTCATCTATGTTTGATAGCTGAGATAATATCCAGTTCAACAATCACGTGTTTGAAGTAATAAAAAGCAGTCTTTCATTTTACCTCAATAAACTCTGAACAGTTTATTAACAGTCTGTTTCTTCACAGGTGGGAAGACTTACCTTGTCTTGTCTCCTGGCCTCTAGGCTTCAGCTAATACAATTCTGTTCATGGGCTCTTAAAAGGGAAGGGTAACTTGATTGTTTCACAAGCCTTCTTTCACAACAACTGTTCAGAGTTTTTTTCTCTCCTTTCAGCTAGTCAATTACACATTATTGTAATGATTCTATTTTAAAATATTGATGGTATTTACTTGAGCTATACAGCATTCGAATTACTTGCAAATCCTTGGAAATATTCCCAAATGCTTAGCAGGCAAGGCAAAGGGAGCTAGAGTGAAGTCTGATTTTTGTTGCTCCAAAACCATCTCTTCTACCCAGTCATCTGCTCACCAAAAATCTTCAGTATTTTGTCTTGGTGCCAACTTGTAGGCATTGTTTAGATTTACCATTTCTTTTCCTCCACTACAGCAACATACAGCCACAGTTATAATGTTACTGGAAAAAGCACCTGATTGCAAAATTGCTTGCATGCTATTTTTTCATCCTCAATGATAGTCATAGGCTTTTAATAACAACAAGGGAATGAGAGTTTCTCTCTCTCTCTCTCTCTCTCTCTCTCTTTCTCTCTCTCTCTCTCTCTCTCTCTCTCTCCCTCTCCCTCTCCCCCCCCCTCTCTCTCACAAGAGCCACGGTGGTGTGGTTAGAATGCAATATTGCAGGCTATTTCTGCTGACTGCCAGTTGCCAGTAGTTCGGCAGTTTTACATTTGTCAGCAGTTCAGCAGTTCAAATCTCACCAGCTCAAGGTTGACTCAGCGTTCCATCCTTCCAAGGTTGATAAAATGAGGAACCAGATTTTTGGTTGCAATACTCTGACTCTGTAAACTGCTTAGAGAGGACTGTGAAGTGGTATATAAGTATAAGAGCTATTGCTATCGTGTTTATGTTCTTCAGAAATATTTACACTAGCCTGATGAAAAAAAACAACAACCCAAGAAGGGTGGTGAACATCATTCACTCTTTCTTTCTGTTCCATTTGGACAAGAGTGGCTCCCCAAATGTTCAACCTTGAAACATTCATTCTAGGACAAAAGGATTACCACAATTAATCAGTCCTCTTCTGACACACTGTCTATTTCTATTCATGAACAAGTTTTCTGCCTGTCAGCAGTTTTCTTTCAACTATGTTGCTTGTCTTTAAGTTCAGGAAATGAAGACCACTACCATATACTTGGCAGGTTGAAAACCGAACTATGATTTAGTCAGCAAAGCCTTGACTTCAGTAATTAGAATCCAGAACTTAGACCTTCTTACCTACCTTCAAAAAGAAAGGTCTCGTTCCAATGTGGATTTAAGTTCTTCCTTTTCACCTTGGTCTCCAGTTTATGCTTTTTATCTGGCAGGAGATAGATTTTGACAAAAGGGTCACTTGTGCCACTGAAATCCTTGGCTGGCAGCTCCTGAGCTTTCAATATTTTGACAGTGAGAGTAGATTCCTGGAAATTATAGCCAACACTAAATTGGATGCGGCCCAGATTCTCTCGGCTGGCGCTGTCATGTCCCTCATCATCCTCAGATCCAGGGGAAAGCTATAGTGCAAGAGAAAACAGAAAGACATAGCTGTGAGGGTCTAGTAGGCGATGTTTATCTTCTATATCCAATTATGTTTTAACACAAGAACCCTCAAAGGTATTTGCTCTGCTAGCTAATAGAGAAGAGCTAGGTTAAACACGAGCAATTGATAAGAGCATATTTCTCATGGCTTATTACCTTTAATAAGGTAATGATAATCTTATGCTTTATATTTTATTACTCCAAGGGAACATCTTCTTTTACCGTCAGCTTTGTCCTAGCTTTCTCTTAGTCAAGGATTCTGAAAAGAGAAGAAATCCCTGCAGCTCTTTGATTCTGAGAGTCTGAGACATTTCCAAGCTGTCTGATGTCCTTAGGTGAGAAACAACACTAAAAAAAACCTTCCCTCCAAGTATAAGCAGTGTTGAAAGGGAAAGAGCGTTGGGAAATAAATACAGAAAGGAGATACTGTTAACATGAGCTCTATTTAATCACCGACTTAACTGGAAGTGAGCCTCGGGGACAGGAAAATTTCTATTAAGAACACTGTAATGTGGGTACTCATTAGTAGGGTGTGAAGTTGAAAAGCTCAGAAAGAGTTTGTCCCACTGTCAGCAGCTCCTGTTCCAGCATCCTTGTGAAATGTCTCACTTTTCACCTCCCATATCATTCATGACTTCACTGTAAGCCCCAGAGGCTGGATCAAGAACAGGAAGGGCTTTTTGTTTCCCTGCAGCACTTTCAGTTTGATTTTATTTATTTGCGAGGGCTTCTATAAAAAAAAAATTTCCTTCAGTTTCCCATGGTGCATGAATTGCCAAAAAAGGAATGTGTAACATAACTCTCTCTCATAACACACAAACAGATGGTGGTGCTATTTCTCCTGCTTATTATTCACTGGTGCAGACAAATATTTTTAGAACTTGGACTTTAGCTGCCCATTGTGCATTAGTTTCAGTGACTCAAAGAGCTAAGATTATCTTTTCCGTACCTGTTGAGATTCCATGCTTTGCAACTGCTTTTACATTCCCTATAGTTAAAATATCAATAAATAAAATACATAAACCCACTGCTGAACCCTGTTCAGAGGAAATATTCTGAACATATGCATTTCATATTCAAATTCACTTGAATCATGATACTATCAGAGATACAATGGCGTTTGCTTCAGCTGCTCTGATTCTAAAAACAGTTAGTTTGCAATAAGTACTATTTTCTTGCAGATGGTACCCTCTATTTAAAAAATTGAAAATAATAGAAAAATTAAGATGTACATGCTCAGCTGGCATCCCCTAAACTACAACTTTAATTTAAAAAAAGGGAAAAATTAAAGGAAGATATGAAAAGGGACAGGAACAATATTTGTCTGCCAACCAAATATTGTTGCTGGTTCTATTTACTCATATTACAGATCTTAAGATGCTCAAATCTCTTCTTACCTTCAAGGCTGCTGACTCTGTTCTTGAAATGCCTGTGAGTTTCAGTTCTCTAGCAATTCTGCTCAACTCAACCCATATTTCTTATTCCTGTTCATATGCTTGCTGCATTATCGCTAATGTTAATTAGGACATTATTAGTATTTAATTTTTCCATTACATTCAGGCCTCAAGTAATTTTCTGCACTAAGGAAATATTCCCATTTTGGTCTTGTGGAAGAACTTTTCTGTCATCTGTCGAAGACAGAATGATTCAAATTGTATGGACAAAGGTAATTTGCAAAGGATTACTACAGATAAAACATCCTACGCTACTGCATTACTGAAATTGATTCCACAAAATAAAGAGTAGACAATGTACTAGATACGTCCCTTGACTAATTTGCAACAGCTGTAGCACTATGGTCAATTTTCACTCAGTATTCTAACTTCTGTATCACCCATGAAACATTCTATAATCCATTTTCCTTATACTGATTTCTACATTCCATTCATCCTCACTCTTTTTATACTAGTAGTTAAGTTAAGTATGTGTTAATTTAATTACATACACTCTAATTTAGCATCATGACCTCTTCCTTCTTGGGAAGCCAAGGAAAGCATTAAGGTGGCTTTAAAACTCTAGAAACTGTTTAGCAACACTTCACCCCTTTTCTTTTTAATTTCAGAGAAGGAACAGGGAGACAGCCAGTTGCGTGTTAATGGTTTAGGCATCAAATTAAAAACTGGGAGAGCGTGAGTGCTAGTTCTGCCTTAGACATGAAGCCAGCTGAGAGACCTTAGGCTAGTCACCCTCTCTCAGCCTTAGGAAGCAGGCAAAGGCAAACCACTTCCCCCTCCCCCCAAAAACAACTTTTAAAGAAAACTACAGGGATTTGCCCAGGCAGTCACCAAAAATCAACATTGAACTGAACGTAAAAAAAAAAAAGGAAGAGGGAAGAAATTTGAAGGGATGTTAAAAAAAGAAGTCTGTGCTTCTTTTTTCCTGGAGTTATTTATCATTACATACATAAACAGATACTTAAGTGGGAGCAGATAAAATACTCATTTTAAAAGTCACTGGATTCTGACAGCAGCTTCCCCTGCCAAATAAAGACATTAATGTTTTAAAGCCATACCCTTGCGTGCTGGTCCCAAAGCCTGGATAAATGGACAGGGTTGAGAAAGGCCTGCAACTTAATTTGCAAAAAAACTTTGCAAAGAAAATTTTATGGAAAAACTCTCAAATGAATCAGATATGGTAGAATCCTTAGGGCAGAAGGAACCCAACAAATATTGGGAAAGAGCAAGGGCCCACAGTAAGTGGTCAAGGCATTAATGATGTGCCTCGACCAAATCTAGCAGGAATCCCAGCTGCTGATGCAGCCCCTGATGAAAACAAGGGACTGTGCAGCACCAAGACACTCCAGAAAGCAACATGGAATGTCCAAGGAATAAGGCAGGGTAAATTGGACATAATCAAACAGGAGATAGCCAGGTTGAAAATCAACCTTCTTGGCATCACTGAGCTACACTGAATAGACAATGTAGTGTTAATACCACTTTATAATGCCTTGGTAAGGCCACACTTGGAATATAGCATTCAGTTTTGGTTGCCACAATGTAAAAAAGATGTGGAGACTCTAGAAAGAGTGCAGAGAAGAGCAACAAAGATG
>JANHZT010006980.1:354063-365344 GCA_032468215.1 Stegonotus admiraltiensis | reverse complement strand
TTCTATTCTATTCTATTCTATTCTATTCTATTCTATTCTATTCTATTCTATTCTATTCTATTCTATTCTATTCCCAGTCTGATGAATTCGCTATTACTTGGGACATTATACCAGCACAATGAACGAAGTGGCATTTATCACAAGCAAGAAACTTGTCCAAATAATGGAAAGCTTCTTGACAGTAAATATTTGAATCATAACCATTCAAGTTATGTCAAGCACCTCAAAATCACAATTGTCCAAGTCTAGGCCCCAATAATAGATGCAATGGAACTTGAAATAGAGAATTTCTATGCAAGTATTGAAAATAAGGAACAAAATAAGTCATTGTTTACATACTGGGTGATTTCAATCCAAAAGTTGTCAGCCAAGCAGAAATAGGCATCACTGGCATTTTTGGACTTGGGAACAGAAATGATGGAGGTGATCATTTGATTCAATTTTGCAAAGGGATTTGATTTCAAATCATAGATACCTGATTCAAACAGCACAAGTGTGCTTATACACTTGGACATTGATTAATCTGGGAATAATCTGAGAGTATTCACCTTTCCTCAAAGAGTAAGGTTTATTTATTGATAGCTGAAAAAACTTCTCTGTATGTTTTATTTATCTTACACATTGCTAACTGATTTATATCCTTTGGTATCTATACATTCAATGGAATACATGGATGACCCTGAGGAAAGAGGGGAGAGATGCTGCCTAGGAAAACATCAGACAAGAGAAGCAGAAGCAGCTAATGGCTTAAAAGTCAGTAACATATCAATCAATCCTGATTTTACTAAGAAATTTTCAGAGAAAAGGAGGTTGTTTATAAAAGCTCAAAGTCTCGCTAGAGTGCCACAACTATAATATTTCATGAGCTTTCCCGCTTCATTCTGCATTAATAATCAAGATCAGATTCACAGATTTGGTAACACTGTGAATGCGGAGGCCTTTATCTTATAACTGAAATCTGCTGATAAGTCTTATTGTGTTTCATTTTATAACAATTGCTAACAGAGAAGTGTGAGTTTGCCCAAGGAGCAATGGGGAGGTGGGGTATCCTCATTTGAGAACTTTTCAAGTTTTTTTCTCCCTGTCCTCTTGTTAATTTGATGATAATGAATCTGGGCATATTGCCAATTTTAATCTTTATCTTCATACTTAGCATCTGAGTTTAAAAGATTGGTTTGCAAACTGTTCTGTATACTTATTTGTAATAAGAGAGATGAACTATAGTGCTATCTCACTAAGAAGTCATGCATTTCTTTCTATTTATTTATTTGGTTTTTTAGGGTTCTTTCCATTTTTTTATAAGAAAGTTACTTTTAGCAATTCTATTTTCTTACACATCATCACATTTTTTTTCTTTTAAGTAAAGATTCTCCATATGTATAAAACAAGGCTATATGAATATTAATTTGAGTTCCCATGATTCTATGTCTGTAAGCAATATTAGAAAATATGATAAATATTTAAATAAAGTTCATTATTAGAGATTTGTTAAATGGCACAGGTTATAAAATAATCTGGTTTTGGGAAAATATTAATAAGTGGGCCAAAAATAAAATTAATGGATGAAATTAGTATTTTACATTATAGGCTATAGGAATCTACAATAGAAAAATGTAATGTTAGCAAGTTTACAATTTTTTTTAATTTATATGCCGCCCTTCTCCGGAGACTCAGGGCGGCTTACAATGCATTAAGCAATAGCCTTTTGTATATTTTTTATACAAAGTCAGCTTATTGCCTCCACAAACTGGGTCCTCATTTTACCTACCTTTGAAAGGATGGAAGCCTGGTGACAATTGAACTCGCAGTAATTGCAGGCAGCTGGCAGTTAAATACTGCCTTTTAACAGGAGCATTAGTCTCCAGCGCCACTCAGGCTCTGAATTAAGGGTAGGTATTGCTTATTTACAGAAGACTCATCTAATGAAACAGTATCTCTCTATTAATGAAGGATTGGTTGGGACAAGTTTATTTCACAGATACTTGATGGCAGCTAAAGATGTGGCTATTTTGGTTCGAACAGGATTTTCAAGTGATATACAACATATTACTGATATAAATGGGTGTTATTTAATTTTATGTGCTAAAATAGCAACAACTGTAATATTGTTATATAATGTTATTATATAACTAATTTAGACTCTCCTTTCACTTTTTATCAATGTTTTTGATACTTCAATGGGTTTATTTATGATAAAGTGGTAACAGGAGGAAATTTTTAATGAAGTATTGGATCCTGAGCTAGATAGAAATAGACGTACAAAAAAAACACTCAGTCATTAGTAGGGGAACAATTAAGATCTATCTGTAAGGTTTTGGTAGACCTTTGACATTTGAGATAACTCAAAGAGAACACAAATTTTATTCAAGCGGCACCAGAATTTTTTTAGGCTTGATTATTTTTTTAAATAACATTGACTTACTATCATCAAATTCAAGAATGTAATATTGTATTGATGCTTGTTATCTATCAGACTATAGTGTAATTATTTTGAACTGTATTTCAGAAACTAATCAAGGTATTGAGTAATTGTTATTTCAAGATTTCCTTATTGAATTATAAAGAATTTGTACAACAAATGTTGGTAGATACATCATTAATAGTTTGATTTGAATTCAGAAACATCAAGGGCTGATTACATACAATATATTGGCTAGAGGTTCTCTATACATGATGTACATGGTAAACTCACAGGTATGGAGCCTTGTTTAGGGTTTACCCTCAATCAAATGTAATAATAAGCTTAAAGGTGTAATATTTTTTTAATATGGGGCAGCTATAATAAGGCTTCTCTGATAGCTCATTTACACCTATTTCTACAATATATATGGATGTAACTAAACACTGTCTTGGATTGGATGTCTCCATCTGACTTATCCCAAAAGTGCTTCCTACTGTAGATTTTGGAGTGACATACAGGCTTTGAACCACTTCATATGAAACACAATGGCAGCTATTCAGAAACATTGGACCTAGAGGAATTTAGTCATGTCCTTGACAAAAATTGCTGGTGACTCATGACTCATGAAACCATTATCAATGTTAGCATTTCCCCACCATTAGTGCTTCATGAGTTTCCACATTGTTTCTGGGGTGGAGACATAGACAAACCCTTATACAAATACGTAGCAGAACGTATTTTCCCCACAATATAATACTGGGAAGGTATGAAACCATAGCAGTTATTTAGATTATTTTTTTCTATATATCATTTGGGATGTAGAAGAGTTACGTAGTTCCTATAGTCCTGGGATGGCAAACCTATGGCACGCGTGCCACAGGTGGCATGTGGAGCCATATCTGTGGGCACGTGAGTGTTGAGCTAGCTCAGCTCCAGTGCATGCCAGCCAGCTGATATTCGGGCTTTCCGAGCCCACTGGAAGTCAGGAAATGGACCGTTTCTGGCCTCCAGAGGGCTTCGGGGGGGAGGCCATTTTCACCCTCCCCAGGCTCCAAGAAAGTCTCTGGAGCCTGGGGAGGGTGAAAAACAGGCCTACCGGGCCCACCATGCCGTTGCATGCCAAAAGCAGGGGAAGCGCAGGGGGGGCAGCTGGTCGCGTGCACATGCATGGGAGGCAGGGCACAGGGGGGCATTGAATTATGGGTGTGGGCATATGTGTGCAAGACCCCCCTGCATTTTTGGTACGCGATGGCAAAAAGGTTAGCCATCACTGCTATAGACTTTCTCATATAGTTATAAATAGATAAAATGCAGCCAAGGGTTGCAGTTTTTTTTTTGGCTTTGATTTATATGCTGCCCTTCTCCAGAGACTCAGGGTGGCTTACAATGTGTTAAGCAAGGCTTACAATGCATTAAGCAGTAATATTCTCTGTTGGGTTCTTACATTTCATGCCTTCCCCTAACATGGAAATCCCTTTCATTTTGAAAAATGGTATCCACCATTTTAACAGAAGCTATTCTAGGGATTTTTTTGGAATTCTGAAGAAACTTTTCTCCCTTCCATTCTTTTAGTGAACCTTGTCTGCTATGCATTTTTACCAAATCTTGCTCCTAGGCTATTTGAGTTATTTCTTTGTGCTTACTCTAAAGATAAATCTCATGAGGTGGTGACAGGACAGAGTTGAACTCTGACATGTCCCACTTAGTAGAAATGAAAAAACAATTTATCTTGGATTTCTTGATCATGGTTTTGGTTTTGTCCAAGGAGCTTGTCAGTTGGAATGGGGTTGGGATCCTGGCTCTGAGCCATAGTCTTGCTTCAGGAGTGTTGAGAGAACCAAATAAATAAATCTTCCTAAAAGCCTGCTTCTCATGTTTTCCAAGTCACCTTCTAAAAAAATAATATGGCAGCATAGAAACATTTTGTTATGGAATCATTGGAGACAGAAGATGACTAGAACCTGTTACACTGTCTGTCCATGGCAGAAGTGCTATTTCACTTAGTCAGCAAAACTGATGCTAATAAATAATTTGCAGCACAGAAGACTAATTACCCTGATCAGGCTTAGGTAAAGGTTCCCCTCGCACATATGTGCTAGTAGTTCCCAACTCTAGGGGGCGGTGTTCATCTCCATTTCAAAGCCGAAGAGCCGGCTTTGTCTGAAGATGTCTCTGTAGTCATGTGGCTGGCATGACTAAATGCCAAAGGTGCACGGAACACTGTTATCTTCCCACCAAAGGTGGTCCCTATTTTGTCTACTTGCATTTTTATGTGTTTTTGAACTGCTAGGTTGGCAGAAGCTGGGACAAGTAACGGGAGCTCACCCTGTTACGCAGTACTAGGGATTTGAACTGCTGAACTGCCGACCTTTCGATCAACAAGCTCAGCGTCCTAGCCACTGAGCTAAAAATTTAATAAAACTTAATTTAATTTAATTTAATTTAGTTTAATTTAATTTAATTTAATTTAATGATTTAAGCTTAAACAGGCTTAAATCAGACTTAAATAGTGTTTCCACTTCACTTGAAAAGTCAGATTCTTGAAGTTACTGGCTTTAACCTTTCAACCTTGTGTCCTTCATCCTCTGACTCCTCCTGCAACCTGGTGTCTGTGATTTTGACTTCAGAATACTTTACATTGTGATAGTTGTGGTTGATTCGATGGCACTCACACAGCTTTAGATTGGAGGGGATGTAGCATTCAAGATTTCTTTTCTTTTGTTGTTACTTTCACAGCCTGCTCATACTTATTGAAATCTGGGTGATAGCTTTGGCTTCAAATAATGGACTAGCTTGTACATTCCTTGGCATTTACTGTAGTGAGATCTCTAAACTGAGTCCCAGTTTATGTTACTTAACTGCTCATAACCTAGTAGCTGAAAACAAGACAGTCTTTTTTTTCATCTAGCAAATCGTTCTTGGGGATGTGGAGTCTTTACAACTACTGTTGACAACCATGGGTAGGATTGTCTGAGCAACTGGACAGTTTATTTATTTTATTGATTTATGGATAATATTTATATGGCAACCCATCTTATAAAATGTGACAATTCAAATTAAATGGGGATGCATAGTTTTTAGGCCTAAGATGCAAAACAGCCCAAAATTACTCAGATCCCCAGTGAGATACAATCTCCTTATTCATTATCTTATTATATCTGAAATATTCAGGGCATTTTAAAAGGTCACGATTCACAATGTTGTAATACAAGTTACACAAGGGTGGGGACGTTGGGCTGGAATGAATATAATGTAAATGTAGTGTAAAGTACAGAAAAGGAAGGAAGGAAAGAAAGAAAGAAAAAAAGAGGGAGGGAGGAAGGGATGCAACTTTGCAAAAATCACGGACGTGTCAATTTATAGACAGATAAACATTTACCTACTAATGAAACAGACCCATGTCTCTCCATAGTGAGGAGAACTCTCACCTGATAATCTCCACTGATGGGTAACTCGGTTATTGATCACTAACTGAACTTGGACTAGACAGGTCTGTAGCTATTCAGGCAGAGGATGCTCTTCTGACAATCCTTTAAAAAAAACGAACAGCCTCTGGAAAGCAAGAAATATAGCTACCCTAAAGGGCCTTGTTCTTCACGGCTTTTTTTATCAGCCGTATTAATAGGCTGTAAATCTGGAGGAACAAGAGTTTTTAAAAGGCACGTAAGCCTTACTGAAACCACACGGACCAATGAAAAGGAGGTGTGCAACTTCTTTATTACAGAACTACACATTAATTTTATTGTAACATGTTTCTGTGCAGAAGTAAGCCCCATCGGATAGGGATGTAACTGATAATCTTGGTGATTTCTTCTATGTCAAAATGCTGCGATTTGCCAAAGTACACCCAGTCCCAGTTGTACACTGGATAATAGCAATAAATGGAATTTAGTGGCATCTTCACTCCCAGCAAGGAATGTTTATGTTTATCAATCAGTAATGCACTTGGAAAGTTATGTATAAAATAATTGTTTATTTAAAACTACTGTATAAATAAAAAGTACCATGCCTCTGGGGAAAGTGCATAAAAAGACAAGCATTTGTGAATTCTGGTTTTGGAAATATAAATCCTATCTACTTAATTAAAATTATTTCTGTGTTGTGATATACATGGATCCCTTACCTTTTATGTATCCCCAAGCTCTTGGGCTTCTAAACATCTGCTTATTTGTACTTGCTTGAAAACATTAAAAGCCTGCTACATTTGCCACTGCAACCTAGCACTATGTCCTATCTGATAAAACCAGCCTGCGTGATTTGAAACTTCCCCTTTAAAGAATGCCACTTAATACAGACTTGATTAAAATCTACCCACCCCTTTCTGGTATCTATCCAGCTTACTTAAAAAAAAAAGTCAACTGTCTATAGGAATGTTTCTTGCAAGAAAACTCTTGAAGAGTAATGGATTGTGAGAGGCAGAACAAGGAACAGGCTAATGAAGTTCCTGACTGAGTCTACTTCCACATTAGTGACCTACAATACTTTCATAGCCCCATCCAGCCATCAAAGTCTCTTTTCAATGCTACTATTTTGGCATAATGGCGGTTGAACAGAAGAAGCTATATTTCACTACAGAGGAAACAGGATTAAATTTGCTTAATTACATCATGGTACATAGGAATTTGCACAGGGCATCCTGGCTCTAGAAGATAAGCATCTGGTTTGTAAAATAGACTTTTAGAAGAATCAAATGCAAGCAAGCAAAACCAAATAATAAATATTTGTGTTTTACCACCTCTCTGAGTAGTGTTCTTTATTACTTGAGGAAGATTGACTTTAGTAGAACAATGCCTCTTCTGTAATCCACTTGAAAATCAAAATGGCCAGGGCTGTTTAGTCCAAGCCACATTCTACCCTCCAGCAGTTGCATTCTGCTCCATTTCCTTTGTATACTCCTGATAGCGGAAACATGGACATTACTATTTACAGAGACCTGAATAATACAAAGCTTCAAGATGAAACATAGATAGGCAGAAGACAAGGAGAGGAAACTACTAACAAGAACAGCAGCTTGTGGGAGGATGCTTTAGGAGTAAGACATTTCACTCAGGCTACTTTATAAAAAGATATGCCAAAGCTCTTAGAAATGACTAATGCAAGAGAAAGCTATTTAGGGAGCCTTTTGAAATGCATAGGAGACCATTAAATATCATCTTGTAAGTTTCTAATGGCAGTAAAATGAGGTAGATCTACATACTTTTTCATGGCAATATCTTGCTTGTCTGAAGGTAGTTTGAAAAGCTTCAGCTTTGTGGTTTTTTAACGTGAAGGTATTTCTGTTATCCATTTATTTCAATAAATGCAATTTTGTCTACCATTTGCCCTGCGTTGCATAACTTTTTCACTAATAAATGCATTACAGTGCAGCGATCCCTAATATAAGCATTTCTAGAACTGAATTTCAGTTCTTGTGCACTCAGTCCTTACTGATGTTGTTAGAAGTACTGCAAAATAGGTTTTAAAACAACAAACATAACATCTCCAAATCTTCTTTCTCAATTATTTATATTTTGCCTCTCTAAATGGACCTTTAGAAGGTTTTTCAACTCATACTATACATTACAGTTCTTGTGCAGTTTCACAAAGTAATGGCTAAACCTTCATTCTGATGTGATCGCTAGGTGGCTCAGTGGCTAAGACACTGAGCTTGTCAATCAGAAAGGTCGGCAGTTTGGAGGTTTGAATCTCTACTACAGGTCTCCTGCATAAGCAGGGGGTTGGACTAGATGACCTCCAAGGTCCCTTCCAACTCTGTTATTGTTACTTTTCAAAAGTACTTTAAATCTTTTTCTTAAAGGTTTAACATTATGATGCTTTGCATTGATGATGTTACCTAGTTTGGGTATTGAAATATCTGCAAGAAACCAACCAAGCTCAGAGATCACCAAGGACCTCTTCAGTTTGAAATGAATAGAGATCACCATCATTGACCACATTGCTCTCCGTGTTATGATACAATTCTTCAGAATACAAATATTTAATCCAATGTCACTAAGTCACTTTCCACTTCTCCCCTCTAAGGGCTGCTCTTCTCAATTCTACCACAAGAGGGGAGCACATGCTATACATTGCCTATGTTTTATGTGAAGGAAATGTAGCTATTTCTTCAGCCTGATTAAAAACTGTCGGAGGTGTCAGCTGATAACTCTCACGAGAGAAATTTTCCACAACTTCTCAATTCTAATTGAGGAAAAGCAATAGAAGCAATAAAAAGATAGCCACAGTCTATGACTTTGTGTAATTGACCTCCATTGCATTGGTAACTCTTGTGGATTCACTTGATTCTCAAAGCTGTTTCACAAATGGATGTATATCACTAGCCAACCAATTTCATTTTGTTTAACCATTGGTGAGATCATTCACAAAATAATTGGCATGTGATCATTGTAGATCAGCTTTATATTAGAAACTCGCTATATCAGGTAAGGTCTCATTTCCAATCCCAGATCATACATGCAACATTCTCACCACTCAGAATTGCTTCCTGATGGAGATGGCCGTTGTCTAAATATGTTATATAAATAAATATTCTATGCTTTATGTCCTAGTGCAAGGGTACCCAACCCCCTGGCCACAGCCCACTACCAAGCTGCTGCCTGTTCAGAACCAGGCTGCAGAAGTGGCGGATGAGTGCAACCATGTGTGAAGCTCCACTTGCGTGAGCGGTGGACACATGTGCCAGATGGAGCTATGCATGTGTGCATGCCTGCCACTCACAAAAAATCATGTCCTCCCCCCCTCGTGCTGGTCCACCACGCTGGAAAGCTTGGGACCACTGTCCTAGTGGACAATCACTTAAATATGAGCCAGCAGCATGCTGCAGCCGCCAATAAAGCCAAAGCAATGATGTTCTAGTACCACTTTATAAGGCCTTGTTAAGACCACACTTGGATTACTACATCCAGTTTTGGTAACCACAATATAAAAAAGATGTGAGACTCTAGAAAGAGTGCAGAGAAGAGCAACAAAGATGATTAGAGGGATGAAGGCTAAGCATATGAAGAATGGTTGCAGAAATTGGATATGTCTAGTCTAGTGAAACCTCTAGACCAGAAGTGACATGACAGCAGTGTTTCAGTGTTTGAGGGGTTGCCACAAAGAAGATGAGGTCAAATTATTTTCCAAAGCACCAGAAGGCAAGAGAAGAAGCAATGGATGGGAACTAAATAAGAATAGAAGCAATCTAGAACTAAGGAAAAAAATCTTGATAGAGAGAGCAATCAATCAGTGGAATAGTTTGCCTTCGGAAGTTGTGGGTCCTCCATCACTTTTAAATGATGGCTTTTAAGAAGAGACTGGACAGCCATTTGTCTGAATGCTTGAACAGGGGGTTGGACTAGAAGACCTCCAAGGTCTCTTCCAACTCTGATATTCTATGTTTTAAATTTTAAAAAAGATCAGATTATAATTCATGGTTTGATCTGTTCCATTTCTATGTCTTTCTCCCCTCCCCCGTGTGCAATTGACACCTACGTACCCACTGATTCGTGTTTCAGGAATGGTATAATTAAGGAAATGACATGTCAATCAACATATAAGTAATATAGTTGTTATACTGTAAATGTGTCAATTTTAAAGTATTTGCATCTTCCCATAATGAAGAAAATATGGATTAATGTCATTTTCTGATTTGATCATAAATAGAATGTCAGCCTCTCCAAAAAGAAAGCTTCTAGAATTAATAAATAAATAAATAACCAGCGTAAAGTATCTTGTTTTCTAAAATATCCAAAGAGATGTCTCCAGGAAATCGAAAAACCAATTGTTGATAGTCTCCAGGGTATTATTACCTCTGACTCAGGAGATAGTACATAGGAATCCCAGTAATCATTTGCCTAAAGTCCTCTTCAAACATTGTCACAATTTGTGGTAGAGAAATCCATTAATCAAATCCTGTGTGAACTTGGATGGGAGGTTGTATCTGTTGACAATTATTAACTTTCCACTTTCTCCTCAGGTTATAAACCTCTATCAAGTGCCTCTGTGATGAACAATCACATATCTTCCACATATGAAGGATGCCCCCGTTCTCCTGTTGAGGCTACGTGTCTCCCAGGTTATGGAATTAGCTTCATAGGGAAGTGCATTTGCCTACTGCTTTCCCAGTATTTAAGATGTTAAAATACATCTTTCCATCAAACTTTTAGTTGCTAATAATTTTAACGACTGCTTTTCATTGTAGTAATTCTGCTTCACCGTATTTTTAATTTCTCTAAACCACTTTGAATATTGGAAATTTGGCCATAAATTCACATTTCACCCATCAGTCAATAAATGTGCTATTGCAGCATTAGTGGCTACACCAACAAAATATATTCTGGCCTGCCTGCTTAGACCCGGAAGGGGAAAAAAACCCCATTCCATGTTCCTAGTAAAACCCAACAATAAGGAACAGTATTAATGGCTACCCTGACATGCTTTGTAAGAAAGGAAACAGTGAACTAAGGATATGAAATGCAAGCCTCTAGCATACTGTATATCCCTCTGTTCAAATTGTGAGTTTGAGGCTACTATCTCCAAAATGGGTACCACAGTACTACAACTTCCATCACTTTCAATTTCCCAGAAGGACACCAAGGTGGGAAAGGCTGCTCTGCAATGATCTGACAGTGCACCTTTTCTGTACTGATGTTCTGCAAGTTCCATGAAAAGAGGTAGTGCACCCCCTCCCCCCAGCTATTATAAATCCAGTATGGAACTTCTCTGTTAGCTTTTTTCCTTAACTGCAAACCAAAGTACAAACTCAACACAAAATTGGATCTTTCAATTTTTAGTCTAACAAAACAGTATGCGTAAGAAGATATAAAACCATACAATAATAACACTTTTTTATAAAGCTGATGTATGTGAGAGAGGCGGCGGAGGGGGAGGGGGGGGAGG
>JANHZT010006980.1:334137-348045 GCA_032468215.1 Stegonotus admiraltiensis | reverse complement strand
GTGGGGGGTGGGGAGGGGAGAGAGAGACACACACAGGGCATGAGAAATTCATAGGCTCACTGCAAACAAGATCAGTGGAGAGAGGCTGAAATCAGATGTGGCTGGAGTGCAACCAGAACCCTCCCAGCAGGCACCCCCCACCTCCAGGACTGCATCACAAGGCTTGTTGCAACCACTGGGCAAGATCAGCATTCCAAGGGCCAAGCAGACAGAGAAGAGGAAGGGATGCAAGGCACAAAAGTGAAGGGAGATGCAGGGGAAGGAGCAGAGGAGTGAAAACAGCATGGTGTGTGTAGGGAAGCAAAGAACAAACAACACAGCTGGAAACGGAACAAGTAGAGACATGTTTCCATGAAACAGGCAGGAAAGAGAACCGAGGGCTTGAAACTGGCATCCCATTCCAATATTATCATGGCTGGTAATATTTGTCCAGTCCACAAGAGCTCCATTGCAGAAGGCTGCAGTTTGCTGGGCCAATTACATTAGTCTCTTCTACACATCAGTATCTAGAGCAGGGGTGCCAAACTCAAGGCCCGCAGGCCAGATCCGGCCCACGGGGTGCTTATATCTGGCCCGTGGGACCGCCCTGGAAACAGTGAAGAACCGGCCTGCGGTGCCTCTGCCAGCAAAAACAGAGCTCGGGAGGGCTGAGCATGGCTGTCCCAGGCTCTGTTTTCGGCCGTGACGGCCTCCTGCAGCCCTCTGCCAGTGAAAACGGAGCTTGAGGGAGCTCCATTTTCGCTGGCAGAGTACTGCAGGAGGCTGTTGTGGCTGAAAACAAGGACCGGGAGCCGGTTTTCGTTGGCAGAGCTCTCGGGCCACCATAGGCGCCCCTGACATGAGCTATGTCATGCTGGCCATGGCCCCCATGGCCCCCCAAGGTTAAACACAATCCTGATGCAGTCCTCAATGATATTGAGTTTGACACCACTGATCTAGAGGGAAGGGGGACATGGGTAAAGGACTGACATAATTAGCATGGCCTAATTTTGATCATTGCTGAGAGTATTCTCAGGACAATGTGGGCTGAGTAACATTTGGCCAGCAGGTTTACTGCATACATGGTACTAGTTATGAAAAGATCTCACAGGAAACCAAGGTCAAAGGAAAGGAGTAACCAAATGATTTTTGATTCAGAAAACTGATTGTATGAAATTTGCTTCCCATTGTATGGGATTTACTTCAAATATCTGAAGCCCCTAAGGCAGTGATGGCGAACCTTTTAGATACCGAGTGCCCAAACTGCACAGTGCACATGCCCAAACTGAAAGGTGTGCACAAATGTGTATGCACAGGCATGCACGTATGCATAGCAGAGACCTGAAGACCAGCTGGCCGGCTGGAGGCGGGGTATCCCAACACCAGCAGCACAGCAAGAGGTAAGAACATTTTCTTTCGTGAGCTTCTGTTTCGTCGTTTGCAAGGAAACAGAAGCTCATGAAAGAAACGCCACGGAGATCTGACCTGGGGTGACGGCGCATGTGCCAGCAGAGAGGGCTCTGCATGCCACCTCTGGCACATGTGCCATAGGTTCGTGATCACGGCCCTAAGGTATGTCAGGGTATGGCTTCTAATCCTCTCTTACTCCAATGTTACAAGATCTCTGCATCTTTGATTTAGAAGACACATAACCTGCTTGTCCTGATCTATCCCAAAATTTCCAGAAGGAAATGTTTGCTCTGGTAACCTTTGCATTTAATCTGACAATGTGAATGTTTTCCAGATGAAACTGAAAACACTAGCTTTACTTTTTTAAAATATAGATCATGCAAGATCCTACCAAGGTGTATCTGGAGCCACTTTTATAAAAAGTCTACTGTACCTGCCTGACATTAGGTATTCCTGTTCCTGCTAAAGATGAATTCACACAGAATACAAAGTGTGTACACTGGAATACAGTGAAGCAACTGTATTAGTGGAATATATCTAAACATTTTAACCCATAATTATGGTAAGATAGATGAATTTACTTATTAGCCATCTGTAACCCAGTTTTCAAATTACACAATGATATAGAAATTATTAAATGGGCCTAGATCTATGCTGTTTCTTTGCATTGTGGGTTTTTAAAAAATATTTTGCTTTATTATGTGGTCTTATACTGATTTTTTTTTACTGTTGTTGAATGTTTGCTTAAATAACAGTAATAATTAAATAAATGGTTGCATGCTGAAGCTATCGCAAGTTCTTTATCTTTTTTTGAGTTTTAACAAAGGAATAAATACTAAAATATGGACTTGCAGAGATACCTGATTGATTATGCAGTGAATAGAAGGGCCTTCTTTTCTTGAAGGAAAACTGGCCTTCTGAAGTTGCTATTTGTCTAACAGATAAGCTGTTAGCTTCCATTCAGCTTGCAGAAAGGAAGATTTTTCATCAAACAATAAGAGAAAGGTTGGGGAGGATGCCATCTTCCCCCCACTGTCCTGATCTGATTAGGGCCCACTGCAGTGGCTTTCTTTTTGCTTTGTTTTATAAATACAAAAAACACACAAATATGATTTGTGAATGAATGCGGGCCCAAGGTTCCACAATTAAGTAAATTATTAAGACTTATAAACTTGGAATGTCTCGCACAAGCCGATGTTATAAAACTGGAACTGGTCTTCATAACCAGTTCTAGAAAGATATCCTTCATTGGCTATTGCTTATTAACTGCACAACAAAAAATACTTTCACTAAGTTAAGCTTATCAAGTAGAGATGCATTATGGAATGAACATGAGCCAATGCAGGTTATTTCCTTTCCTAGAGCACTGCAATGATTTGTTCACCTACTACTACTTACATTATACATTGAAAAAAAGCCATGTGAAGCATGCACCTGGACCATCAAATGGGAAGTGGGAAAATACTTAATGAAACAGTGCTTCAACACAGGTAAAAATAGCTGGTAGGTGAGAAATGATGTCAATAAATTAATTCACTGATTTTGTGAAATCTGCTCCTTCACACCATTTCACACCCTTGTGAGAACTATTGAGGACCCTGCCTCTAGCTAGCTAGGCAGTTCTTCTTGGACTCCCTATTGTTTAGCTCCTTCTGTGAGTTAAACAACTATACCTTACTATATATACTATATACTATATCTTTGACTGACTGAGCGAAAGGTAGTGAAGAGGAAAAACAAGGAATGAGAGACTATTTATAGCTTAGCATGGAGTGGCAATATGTTTACTACTAGGTTGTTTATTTTAGATCATCCAAGAGCCAAATAAAGGCCATTCTAACTATAACAATGTTGTACCTTAATTTGGGGCTAGAATTTATCTATCTAATGGGCTTCATTATGATGGTAATTCATTATGAAGATGGCCTAAGTTCCTCTATAGTTTACTCCAGCAAGACTATCTTAAAAAAAACCAAACATTTTCTTTGCCACATCTGTAAACATTATATTTTAGTTGGGCAGGTTACTGAGAAGAATTCTCCACCAAGAATTCTCAGCATTATGACTGAGGAAAACTTCCTGTCTCCTTAAAATCTAGGTTCATTTT
Organism: Stegonotus admiraltiensis; assembly: GCA_032468215.1. Classification (NCBI taxonomy): domain Eukaryota; kingdom Metazoa; phylum Chordata; class Lepidosauria; order Squamata; family Colubridae; genus Stegonotus; species Stegonotus admiraltiensis. The sequence continues at coordinate 344,549 of JANHZT010006980.1, read as the reverse complement.
CAAGAAATTTCATTCTGATAACAGGTCATGGCTGTTGACAGGCAATAAATATCAGCTTATCTCTTTATTCTTCAAACCTATTGTTTTTTTTTCCAGACATTTATAGCATTTGAATATTATGTCCTCTCTATTTTTATAACAAACCTGCTGACCCTGAACTAATTTTATGAAGTAAAATCAACTCATGTCCTTTTTGGTTAAATCTTGGTAAGTAATAGACAAAAAATACTGTCCCATTTATTCTTATAAATATATTTGGAAGCAATTCCTAGAACATTCAGTACAAATGTAGTTTTCAGTCAAGGATACACAAAATTCCACTTTACTTCTGAATTTACATGCAATCATCACATGAAATGGATTTGTCTCAAGGCTAGTCTTAAACCCAGGAACTGAGACTTTCTTTTCTTCTTCAGTGTGTGTGTGAGAGAGAGGGAGTGGGGGAGAGTGAGTATGTATGTATGTGTGCTAGTGAGAGATAGATAGATAAATTCTTGTAGTGGGACATATACTCTGTGTTCATATATTTTCAGGGATATAAGTGAAAGGACTATATGAAATTGAAGAAATGTACTAGGATTTATGTGAGTTACTGTAAGCACGAAGTATGCATTTGGGGAAAAAAGAATAGCCAAGAGATTCCAGTGATTTTCCTAGAGAAACTCAGCAACCAGCAGGGGAACAAGGATGCCAGCAGGATGGTCTTAGAGTGGCTCAGTTGAGAATTTCTATTTCCAGAACCAGCCTTCTATTCTTTCGTTGGGCTAGGATGGAAGGCTTTCCTCTTGCTGGTTCTTGCGGCTGAAAGCCTCTGTCTCCTACTCATACCTCTTGTCCCCCTGAGAATTCTGGTTCTGCTGGTTCCCAGTAGTTTGTAGATCAGGTATATTGGCAAAGTCGTCCTGTTCTGAGAGCCCCAAAACAAGTGATAGCACCACCATACGGCCTTCCCTGTCCAGAGGTGATCCATCCAGGGGAGTGAAGAGGCCCCAGATTCAGTGAGCAGGATGCAGGTAAAAGAGGCAGACAGGAAAGAGAAAAAAGAACAAAGCATAAGACAAGAAAATAGAAGGAACACCAATATTATAAAACAACAATGAAAAGGAGACTATAATATGTAGCTACTGTTCCCACAATACACATTAAATTCTCAATCTTCTTTGACAAGATTCAGAGCAAGAATTAACAGAGGTTAGAAGATACAAAAGAATTTATTAAAAGGGAGTTGCGTAAGACAGAGCCTAAGAAGCAAATTTTCAAGAGAAAAGCATCTTGCTACATTGGCCATTCTTCGGTACAGATAAGAAACTTGATTTATTTCCAGAATCATTGGTTCATTTATTATTTTTACTTAGTAGATTTATATTCTGTGCTCAAATAATATTTATGTTATTTTATTCCTCATGTTTTTACCTCCCCAATAATCTGGTGAAGTAATTTGGATTGAGAGAATTACTGGTGCAAGCCATGCAGTAAGGTACCACAGATGAAAATGGATTTGGATACCACTGATTGCTGAGGGCAGTTTGAAACAATTGTGTTGCATAAATAACTGCACATGTTGCAGTATATTTTACAAAATTGTAGCTTGCTACAGTTATTAAGAAGAACTACATATTTTGGCATTATCAGCAATGATTATTGTGTGCCATCCAGAGTCACTTCTCGTGAGATGGGTGGCTATAAAAATTTGACAGATAAATAAATAATAGCTGGAGATTAGGTGAAGTCATTGGAATGCAGTTATTGGAACTACTCTGGGGTCAATAGCAATGAAGTGCATTGGTAATTATTGCTACAATTAAAACTGTTTATTATTCGGGGCTAGGATTTCATATTTTTCCATCTTTTGCAGTGGAGAATATTACTCAAATCCTTGCATATATTTAATCTTATTGTGGTCAAATAAAAAATCACAGTAAAGGATGTTATGGCCATCTGAAATCCAAAACAGAAAACGCAGATTTTCCATTTTGATATATAGGCCTTGTAAATTTGTGTCCAATGTGATTTTAAAGCTGATTTCTAAGTTTTAGAGAACTCCAGGCATTTTTGTTCTGAACAAGAATGTTTTGGCCTTTTGTTGGCCAGCAGCTGTGTTATTACCCCAAGGTGCAAAAGACAGTGGTGCATCAAAAAACAATGCTGTGACTGCAGTTTCGGTGCTATTCATATATCAAATATGAGGTGTCTGCTCGCTGTCATCCAGGCTACCCTGTTTGTCACTCCTTGTGAGACCTTCTACATACAGTAGCTGAATTCAGAACTGGTCAAATAATTCTGGAAATAAAAGAGGCTCTGAGTAGGAATTCTGTGATAAAATCTGAAGCTGTCTGAGCTGCAATGTACCAGAGACTAAATAAACATCTGTGAAAGGACATGGAACTAGAAAAGGGAGCAATTATGACAGGCTAAATGTCATGAGGTATTAAAATACATTACAATTGGCCATCATCCTTTATTCTTTCCTCTTTATCTGAATTTCAAAGATGTTTAATAAACAGATAATGATACAGTTTTGGATATGAATTGACATAGAAGCAGGATCTTTAATCAGCAGGATCTTGCTCTCGTTTGGCTCAAATCTTGTGGCCAGCTTAAAATATAACCCAGAGCAAAGTCTAAGCCTGTGAGTGTCATATTGGTCTGTTTGTCCTGTAAATAATCAAGGATTTCCATAGAAACTTCAATCGTGTGAAAAGTAATCTATGGCAATAAAATTAGAAGTAACGCTAAAGTACTTGTTTAAGTGATACATTATGCAATAAATTGGCTATTTTAAATATATATTTTATTCATTATTTCTTTTACATCCCCTCCTTATTCTGGATCAGACACACAGGCCTGTCTGGGAAATTTAGTTTTGAGTAATAAGGCTCCTGTTATGTGTTTTATTTAATAGAAAGTTTCATGGACAATAAGCACAGTAAAAATGAACCAATGTTTTGTAACATCAATAAATTTTGCACAGGCTGAGATTATGAACCAGACCACAACATCATCAGGAAAATGCTACCAAAATCAGCTACAAATTCTTTCCAGCCCAATTTCATACAGGTGTATTGCTGAGAATGGATATTTGTGACTTACACTAAAATTTTGCAGTAGAATCCCATGTCATAAGAAGGGTGCTTCTGCTTATGACTCCAGCCTACCTCAAGAAGGGGGAAAAGGTGGAGGTTTATATTCATTGTCTGGATGCGTCCCAAATTCTGAGCTTGCTGGAGTAGGAAAAATGTTTTTGTGGGTTTGATCCAAGAATAACTTTCTAATATGTAGCAATATTGAATATTGCCATAATAAAGCTTGAATCCTCATTATAAGTAGGTTAGGGAGTGTAATTTTTACTTTCCCAAAGTTTGACAAGCATCATCTCCTCAGAATGAGAAGCCACATTTGCAAATGCCACTGTACATTTCTCAGAAATGATTGTGTAACTCATGTTTTTTTTGGGGGGGGGGAACTCTTCAAATAGTATTAATCTATTTAAAATTTCAGGAAAAACTTTAAAAAGTGGTTTATTTCTCTTCTGTCATTTCGCAGGAAGACATACGAAGCCTAGAAATTCTGAAGGGAGCTTTGTTTGGATCAGAGATGAAGCAGGCAATTCCCAAAATAGCTAGAGGTAAAGCAACCCATTTTCTGAAATGCTAAAGCAAGATTGGGGGCACATTTTTGTTTTGATTCTTAGACTGATTTACCATATGTTTGATGAGATATACATTCAGGAGAGTTCAGTCTGGCAGCCATTTTAAAAATTAATGAAATAAGAAGAGTCTGCAGCTGGATGACTGAGATAGTTCATAATATCTAGAAGAACATCTCTGCCAATGTTAGTTGACTATCAGAAAAGGAAATATTTCTATATGCATTTTCTGCTGTCTTAACTCCTCTCAACCTTCCCCACATTTTTGAGACTTTCTCGGGCTGTTCTATAAAATGCTTCTGTATCTTACATCCACATAGACGGAAGCAAGGAGAGAGTAGTTCAGGAGATAGGAAAGGCACCTTAACTCTACACTTGTCTTTCAGAATACTGATAATTCACACATTAATGGAATAACATGTAAAGGACAGCTTGCTCTATCTTCAGGGGCCTTCTATGTACTTCAGAATCCAAAGTGATACAAAGGCTAAAGTGCTTGTTCTCACTTTCAATAATAGCCAAAAACAATCACAGACTCACAGACTCTTAGTTTCTCTGTGCCTCACTGTTCCACAACTGCAGTTAAAAATATGTCATATCACAAGCCCAGCCACATTGTTTTAATTAACAATTATTTCAATTCACAAATGTATATGGCTCTGCATATCTTCTGCATCCCCTGAGTTTGAAAAACCAGGACCTTAATTTGAGAAGCTTGTCTTGCTTCCAAACAGAACTGTTATAGGGACTATAACAAATAATGATAGGAATGCTCTTTGAAATAAAGAGTTATAAAAAAAGCTTGACGATTTTAAAGGAGAAGATGAGTGCCATGCCATAGGTTTAGCCATTTTTGGCTCGTGAATCCTTCAAAATGGGAAGTATTTCTTCTTGCCTTGAGTGTGTGTGTGTGTGTGTGTGTGTGTGTATGTGTGTGTGTGTGTGTGAGGGTTCAAAAAGGAGCATTAAGTCTCTGCTTTGTTATGTCTTTTAACAGATGGGGCAATCAGAAATGTATACAGTATTCCAAATGTGGTCACACCAGAGTTGTACAAAAGCATTGCAATATTGGCACTTTTATTTCCAAGCCCTTCTCTAATGATTTCTAACATGGAATCTATATTTTTCATAGGCACCTTACACTGAATTAACATTTTCATGGGGCTTTCCACTATTAATGTTCTCAATTTCTTTTTCCTGATGACAGAGTACTCAGACTTTGTCAGTATATAGGTGAATCTACAGGGTTTTGCCTCAATGAAGTTAAACAGAATTGCATTGGCCATTTGGCTAACCATATACCCAGTTGTCAGAGACGCTTTTGAAGCTCTTTGCAATCATTTTGGTTTTTATCACTTTGAATAAATTTTAGAGGAGTGTTGGACTGGGTTGGACCAAAACCTACCCAATCCAGCATTCTGTTCCCATATTGGCTAAAAAACAAAGAGCAAAGTTGCACAGATGGTAGCTATCACATGGAAACAGTTTTGGCAGTATGAACTGACCATAATGTGTACCCCTGGATCTTAGTTACATCTTGATTTATTTCATTCCTAACATCAACTTCCCTTAGGAACCCAAGCACTAACTTAGCTAAAATACATCTTTTCCTTGCAGTTATGATCTAACCTTTAGCTTCATTTCATTTATTCCAATTACAGCCATTTTCATAATAATGATACAAAATAGTTATAGAGAATACAGTAGATCAGTCTTTCCTAAGAAGACTTTCTTAGATATCTTAGACCTCAATGCTCATACAGCAACCGTGTTAATTAGGGTCCATCACACTGAGAAGGCATTAGATTAATGAGATAGAAATTGAGACATAGGACACATACTCCCTTTCACAACCACAATATTTGCTCTGTAGAATTGATCCGTTGAGAAGTTGGGAGAAAGAGAAAGTCTAGTTATGTAGACATTTTCCCAAAGATCATCCTCTCTGAAAACAATAGTTTTATGAATTGTTGTTTTATTGTACAAACATTACTGCCATGACATACTCAGATCTATTCTTAGTTTTCTGTTTATATACTTCACCACAGGGAATGGAAAATATATCAATTTTCCACCAAAGTTCTGTCAGAATAGAGGATTGTTTGGTACTCATGAATGAACTTTTAATTGTGCCTGATGAATTCATGACCAAGGGCATCTAAAATTCTGCATTGGTTGAGCAACGGGTGGAGAGAGTATAGGGATTACTCAAATTTTCAGATGGTGTCTGCTACATACAATGTATAAACTGATCTATGAGTCTGCTTTTACAGATTTCTGTAATAAGAATGTTAGGTTTGATTTATTCGTTCTATGAAGTCATCTCATTCTGCAATCACTAAAACTAAGTGTTTGTTGCTTACAGCTTACTGTCCAGGTTTGAAAGCATTTTACCTTATACCCTATTCTATTCTAACACTTGGAACAAGTCTTACTTCCCTTGTCAAGGGTTATTTTACTATTCCTACTAACTCAAAAGCCAGCTGTTCCAGATGGAAACAGTATTGTCAATGTTGGAAAATTAATGCCTTATTATATATTTCTAATACTATGGCTGATTTGAACTAATTCTGTACAGATATTATGGATAATAATGCAGTGTTAACCATCATGGTTATGACCCCAAGCAAAATGTTTAGGAATTTAGACATCTTTAAGATGTGCAATGGTGGATCTTCTAGGTATGCTCAGTTTTCAGCATTGAACTGTACAGTGTATTTTTTTTGGGAACCTTATTATGTGATGCATTCCTTAATAAACTTTCATAGTAAGTTTGCTAATTAAAAAAAATACATTGGGAAGTAAGTCAGCTTTCGCTGATTGACCCTGAAGGCTTTTCTACCGAATGGCTTTATTTCATGGATTTGTTTTTGTTTATCCTGCCTTGTGTTTTAAACTTTTAAATGAGGGGTGTCAAACTCAAGGCCCAGGGCCCGGATCTGGCCTGCAGGGTGTTTAGATCTGGCCCGCAGGGCCGCCCTGGAAATAGTAAAGAACTGGCTCGCAGTGCTTCTGCCAGTGAAAATGAAGCTCGGGAGGGCCACATGAGGCCCCTCCAAGCACCATTTTCACTCGCAGATGGTTGCAGGAGGCTGTTGCAGCCCAAAACGGAGCTTGGGAGCCCGTTTTCACTGGCAGAGCACCTGGGCTGCCACAGGCACCCCCGACACGAGTGATGTCAAACTGGCCACATCCACCTAGGCCATGCCCACCCAACCCCCCAAAGTCAAACACAACCCAGATGCGGCCGTCAATGAAATCAAGTTTGACACCCCTGCTCTAAACTGTCTTAACTGCTGTTTTTTTTTAAAAAAATACTAAGAAACTTATTAAATAAAAGATGTTAGTTGCTAACTATTGTTAGCTGCATAACAGGCTACCAAAATTAAAGGAAAACTGATTTTTAAGCATTTACTGCTTGATTCTGCATCCATTTACGAAAGCTGAAAAGGTTGGCAGCAGAGAGATAGCAAGTTTGCTATTCATTGTATGTGAATATAAACCATATCATATAAATCATGTGAAATTCACATTTAGTTCTCAGTGCCTGTTTTTCTCAGTTACTAATTACTACTTTTACTACCACATGGGAACAGACTGCATTTTGTTTCAAATGAATTATACATTCAGAAATACCATGTGATATAGACTCCTGGAAGACAACATAGGATTACAGTTTTAGAGTTTGAAAACTTTCTGCAGGACTTGAATCCTTCTCCCTACATCAGGGGTGTCAAACTCAATTTCATTGAGGCCGCATCAGGGCTGTGGTTGACCTCGGGAGGCCGGGTGGGTGTGGCCAACTGGGTGGGCATGGCCAGCTTGATGCCATTCACTGGGCGTGGCCAGTTGACACCACTCCCCAAACTGCTGGCATGTTTCCTCTTTGCATTGGGTAGACTGGGCTGAAGCCATGCTGGCCTGATGTTTCCTCTTCGCGTTGGGTAGACTGGGCCAAAGCCACACTGGCCCAATGTTTCCTCTTCACATTGGGCAGACCGGGCTGAAGTGACTCGGGTCAGCCCCTTACATTTTCCAGGATGACCTTGCGGGCCGGATCCAACCACATCTGGTCTGCGGGCCTTGTGTTTGACACCCCTGGCCTACATATTCCCTTATATATTTACATTATGGGATTTTTAAATATTTGGTCTTCTCAACTGGAGTGAGTGATACGTGCCTTCTCAAAAGCTGTTAGTCTGCACTTCTTATCTTTTCATAATTGGCTGGGTTGATTAGAAAAGATGGGTCTTGGAGGTAACAGCATCTGGGTTATGGACGTATCTTGTAAATACAGAGGGGAAAGAATGCAAATGGAAATACAAAGGCAAATCTCACCAGGATCCACTAAAAAAAAACATTGCTTTAGCAAACTGCTCACTGCTTCTTGGCTTTAGAATAAAGCCTACTAAGTATTCACTGACAATAGCAAGAGCTGTGAAGACCAAGGAAATATTTGTTATCAATAACTTAAACCAGGGGTGAAATCCAGCAGGTTCTGACAGGTTCTGGAGAACTGGTAGCGGAAATTTTGAGTGGTTCGGAGAACTGGCAAATACCACTTCTGACTGGCCCCAGAGTGGTGTGGGAATGGAGATTTTGCAATATCCTTCTCCCAGGAGTGGGGTGAGAATGGAGATTTTGCAGTATCCTTCCCCTGGAGTGGGGTGGGAATGGAGATTTTGCAGTATCCTTCCCCTGGAGTGGGGTGGGAATGGAGATTTTGCAGTATCCTTCCCCTGCCACGTCCACCAAGCCAACCATGCCCATCAAGCCACACCCACAGAACTGGTAGTAAAAAAATTTGGATTTCACCACTGACTTAAACCCTGTTCTTTGCCAGCCATCATGCTGTGATTTCCACCTATCAGGTGATAACATTCATATGACAAGGTCATTCTTCAGTTGCACATCCTTCAGGTGAGGTGTGGCACATTCAGAATAGCAATTCATGTGCTGATCTCATTCTATGAGTACGCCATCTCTTCCAATTCAAAGTAAGCCAGTTGGCAAGATTTATTGTAAAATACTGAATTTAAAAAAAGAACCTCACTCAACGTAAGGGGAAACATGTAACAATGAAGAGGGAAAACTATTCTGACATTTTATGACTCTTGTTAATCTTTCCCCAGATGTCCTGCACCTGCATAAAAATTAGCAGAGAGATTGACAATGGCCAGGAAGGAGATTCTCCAAAGAGATTCAATTTGCCCATCTAGCTGGAACTATTTATTAATACTATCATATATTAAAATGTACAATATGTACATTCAGATCAAGAATGGCCAATATCTAATTGGCCTAATGTCCTCCTAGGCTGCATTATATGTTTGATAGGTACTGATCAGAGGGAGATCACGAGTGTCCCTGCCCACTTCTATGTCTGATAACAAGATTAAGTGTTTGTCATTAGTGTTAACAGAGATCCATTCTTTTACTGGTGTTTAAGTATCCGTTTTCTACAAAACTTTCATTAAATTATTATAAAGATTACGCTGTTTCTGGGTTCAATTTCCTTGCTAATTTTAGTGAAATTAGTTTTTATAACTAATCAGCTTTCTAAAGAGAAAAATGAGAAATTGGCTAACGTTTAGGACCAGTTTTTTTTAAAGAGGAAAAAAATAAACACCCAAAGCAAGGGAAGGGGTGGGTCTGTGGCACTGCTTGAGATTCATTTGTGACATTTGTGAGATCCTAGTGAAAGAATGGATTAATTAGCTTTTCTCTTGTCCATTTATATTGAAAAGTTTTGTTGTTTATACCACAGATTTTATAACTGGTGTGCTATTTTTAGGGTTGGATGCAGAGGTACTTTGGATTTAAAACTTTGATTGTTGGTCTATTCTGTACAGGGTTCACCAGAGAGCAGCATTTGGGTCTGGTTACTTCTTGGTTGGGAGATTTTAGGGAATCCCAGAGTCGTTGGCTAGATTGGATGGTTGATAAACATCCTTGACAGTAACAGTAGCAAAACATCTCTTTACTGTTGCAAACAAACAAACAAAAACGGTGCCCGAGTGTCATTGACTCAAATGAAGTTTTTAATCTTCATTCTAAATTTGTAACATATAGAACTCTTTTTAAAAGGTGCAGATGTGATCTTTGTCAGAATGAATAATTTGCCTGCTGACTTCAGACAGATAGGCCTTATTATTTCAGCCTCCTTTGGGCCTGGAAAGGATAAATGCATCAACACTGGATACAAGGAAACCCAGATTTCTTTTTAAATATAGTATAAACCTAAAGGTATAGGCTTTTCTGCTGTTTGGGCTAGGAGAGTGAGAGTATTAAAAAGCTGTAGCTTCTTGAGAAGGAACATCAATTGGACTAAGTAGCTTGTTCTTATTTAGTGGAAGCTTTTTTTCCAATCAATAAGCAAATGATGTTGTGCAGAGAGGACCACAATCCCCCAGAGCTCAAATGAAATTCATCTATAAACCAGGAACCATGTAAATGAAGAGAAAGCTAGAGGCACTTTCTACATAGGCCTCATCACTTCTCTTAGGCGATTTGAGATGCTTGGGCAAGATATGTGGGGGTTATCTTGGTCTCCCCAGTGGATGGCAAAACCAAGCTGGGGGGTGGAGGTAAACTCTCAATGCCTAATCCTATCAGGCAATGTGGACAGAAAGTCTGGCTAGGATCTTATCCAAAACAAATAGGCAAGGAAATCATTGTTTGCAGCAAGGAAACACACAAGCAAGACGTGAGCTGTCTTTAGCTAATGAGTACAAGCATTTATGGATTAATGATCTGCCATAGTAGT
>JANHZT010006980.1:287688-300951 GCA_032468215.1 Stegonotus admiraltiensis | reverse complement strand
GTCTTATACTCTGAAAAATATGGTATTTTTCTTATTTTTTACCTATAAAATGCTTCTTCTGCCGAAAGCCACAAATGTGTTTCTGAGCTCGATTAGTATCTATTCCATATTCTCTGTATGGCATATATAATAGTGATTTTTAAAATACACATTAAATTTAACTTTATTGTACCACAAATATCCATGCCACCCAAATCTCAGGTCATGCACTTCTAACTCCAAAAGTCTTCTATTTTTCAGCAACACCCACTTTTCATCCGAATCAAACAGCAACATGCAAAGTACAATTTCAAATCAGGTACAACAATCTCTACTTTTTTCATCTTGTAATACCATTTATTTAACTTGGTTTTTTTGCCATACAAACCTTGATATATTATTTTGCCATTGTTTAAATGGTGCATCAGTTGCCAAAAAACTGGTATTGTCTGAAACAAAAACATCATTCTAGGCAAAATGTTTGTGGAAATTCTCAGTCATCTAGGTCATAGTTGTCTCCAAGGTACTTTTTTCCAAAGGCAACTGGACTATTTTTTCCTTGAGGAAGAAGAACAAAATGTTTCATTTCTCATCTAAGAAACTTAATCAGCTGTGATGGTGGAGGTGGGGGGAATGAAAGGATAGGTACAGTTTCTTGGATGAGAAATGAAATGTTTTATTCTTCTTCCTCAAGGAAAAAAATAATCCAGTTGCCTTTTGAAAAAACACCTTTGAGATTCTAGGCACAGCTGATGAAGTTTTTATCTCACAATTTATCACAGTTTTTAATCTCAGATATTTTATTTTTTCTGAATCTTAAAACCAGTTTGCTTCATCAATTCTGCTTGATCCTTTGTTTATATTTTTTGCTAACATTGTCTTCTGATGGTTAATCTTAAAACCTGCTAGCATACAAAATTCTTTTAATCTTCTTGTTAATGTTTCCATTTCCTACAGGATCCCTCAGAATCAACAGGTCATCAGCAAATGCCCTTAAAAGAAATCTTGTAAGTTTAATTTGTAATATTTACTCCCACAATTCTCTCAATTTATCTTTTATCTCTATTCAATATTTCAAAAACTAAAATAAACAAGAGAGGAAACAACGGACATTCCTATTGTCTCCTCTTTTTTTTTTGGTATCTCTTAGGATTTTGTTAAATCGCTATTGAGAATTATTTGTGCTTTCTGTGAAGGGTGGATCAATCTTACCTTTAAAAAAATTGTCTTGAAAATCCACATCTTCCAAGGCTTTAAACAGGAAGCCCCTTTCAAACTGTCAAAGGCCTTCTCTATGTTTAAGAAAAATCAGTGTAGCTTGTTTTTCATTATATTGCTACAAGTATTCCAAAGTATCCAAAATATTTCTTGTATTATCCTTTAACTGTTTTTTTAGGTAAAAAGTCAAATTGATCCTCATGAATCCCCATTTTTTGAAAATCATTTTCAACTATTCCCTCAATCATAAACAATATGCCTTAGGCATGAAAGCCTAAGTAAAATAAAGTTTGTTTTATTCTGGAAAGGCTGTAAAGGTTCATCCTCAATACATTTATAGCAAGAAGCCAGTAACATCTGGTCCATGGACTTTTCCTGTTTTTAACTTTTTGGGGGGTTTCACAAACTTCCCATATTATTGTAGCTTCATTCATAATCTGTTTCTATTTCTCTGTAATCCTTGATAAATAATATTTCTTTAAATATTAATCTATTTTCTTCAGGGACATTTCTTGTTCCTTAGGTAAATTGGAATAATATTGACAAATACTTTGAACAACCACATTATCTGTTATTACAGTATCTCCCTCTTGTAATTTCAATATTGTTTTTCTTTGTGTAATTAGTATGCCAACCATTTCCCTGGTTTATTTGCAAATTCAGTTCTTTTGTTTAAATAATTCATTTTGTCTCCATTTCTCTTAATGTTACCATAGGTAATTGTCATTCTAGAAGCTTCATTTATTGATAAATATTGATCTTCTCTGGAAACTTTTTAATTTCTGGTTCTTTTTTATTTCATTCAAAATAGCTTGTTTTCTCTAGCCTCTTCTTTTTGAGTTCACTATAAAGTTGTACAAAGTAACCTCTCATGAAAGCTTTCCTTGTGTCCCAAACCCTTCTTACATTTGTTAAGATTATTTTGAAAAAAACTTTTTAAGATTCCTTTTTAAGGTCTTCCACTATTGCTTCTTTCTGTAGCAGCATTTCATTTTACCTCTCTGTGGAAAAACTGGGTTTCCTTTAAAAACCAAACTCACTGGATTATGCTCTGAAAAGACCTTTGGTAGTATCTCTATGAACCATAGTAGTCAAATTCTTTGAAATCCAAATCATATTTATTCTTGAGAAAGAGCTGTCTTTCAGAAAAATAGTCTACTCCCCTGAATTGTCATTTTATGTCTCCATGCATCACTATGCTCTAAACTGTCCATCAAATAAAATATTACCTTGTGTAATTTTAATTTTTTTTCTCAAAACTTATTTCATTTGTGGGAAGATCACTCTATTCCAACCTCCCATTAAACACCAATTTTCATAAGAAAAGATCATTAGTTTTATTATTGTTTTATCCACATTTGAAGTATAAAGTCCCAATATCAGAATCTTAACCCTATACAAATTAACTTCTATCCCAACATATCTACCCTGCTCATGAGTCTATATAAATTCTGGTTATAGTTGGGGAGCTTGTACATAAAATAATTTCATTTCTTTTCTCCTTTTCATTTTTAGATTTTAGATTTGCTGAGAGAAATTCTTCACCAAATTTTTTGTAAGTGAAATGCTTTATATCTTTTTTCTAATAAGTGTTTTTGTAAGCAAATTATATCTTTTTATTTTTTTAAAATAACATTGTTCCCTGTTTAGAGGAGCATTTGCTCCATTTATATTCCATGTTAAGCACTGATAATCCATAAATCATAAATTTAAAAAGTCTGTATTTATAGTCACAATCACATTCTGGTTAATATTATCTTTACTTTTAATTTATAAATAAGCATTATTTTAGTATTAAGGGCATAGACAATTGGTCAGTTTTATTTTGTAAAACTGAAGCAACTATCTATGCCTTGAATGCTAAACAGATAACATTTCCACAAAATTCAAATCTATTTATCTGTTTAATTCCAATATTTTCAAATGCCTTTTCACCAAAATTGAATCTTCCAAACTTACTGACTCCTTTATCCATTTTAAACTTTCTCACATCCCATTTTTGTTAGCTTTTTGCTGAAAATTTAAATCCCCTAAAGCCTTTTTCCCTTTCCTTCTTTAATCCAGAAAGAATGTTGACTCACCAAGTGGATTTATTTTATCCTACCACTCAGAAAATCTCTCTTTAAGTATAAATTGATTACATCCAATAGTGGCTAAAAAAGTGAGGCTTTTGCAAACATTGTGTCCTTATAGGCTGCATTCAGGCTATGAGCTTGAATGAAATTCCTTGGTCTCTAGCTACTCAACTCATAAATTGACTGCAAAACCCTCAGTTGTTGTAGTTTCTTCATGAGGAGCAGCTGTCCAGAAGACAAATGGATGACTGCATGATGCCTCTTTGTCTGTACCAGATAAAATTCACCATCTGGTCACCTATCTCTGCTACAATGCTATCCCCATGTCTTTAGGGACATCTAGTCCACAGGTGAACCCCACTTACCTAACTGATTACAATTCCAGTGTAAGCTGAGGGAGATCCATGTTCCAATTCCTACTCAGCACTGAAATTCTCTCAGAGACCTTGGATCTCTTAATATCTCTCAACAGAGCTTGAAAGAATCATATGGGTAAAGGGAGTGAGGGGAAGCTGCAATGGAAAGAACCATATACAATGCTTTAAGATCTCTGGGAAAAGATAGTCCCAAAACAGGATTGTCCAACCTTGGCAACTTTAAGACTTTTGGACTTCAATTCCCAGAATTCCTCAGCCAGCATGAAGTCTTAAAGTTGCCAAGATTGGACATCCCAGACCGAAAGGCAATTAATATATAAAGAAATAAATTTCTTGTACACCCTGAACAAACATGCCAGGAAACCAATGGGAGACAGCAAAAGAACTACAGGTGATTTGCCAATGCCAGAAATGAAGCTACACAAATCAATTCTGGGGAAGATGGCTACCTCACAACTTTTCTACCTGTCATTTTTAACCAGCAAGTGTCTGGTTTTCCTTAGCCTCTCATTGTTATCTTTTCTAGATGGTCAAAGCAAAAGAGTGACTTTGTCTTTTCTATTGGTGTGAAAGTTTTTTCAACAATTTATTTGGGGTTTGGTGCCATTTTCAGTCATTGGAATAGAACTGAACTAGATAAATTCTCCATTTCTTTTCTCATCTGTGAGACCTTTAATTCATCTTGCTCACTCATTGTCAGTTGCTTTTATTAATTTGGCTGCCAAGTGAGGATCTTTACTTATTAATGCTGCAATATCACTGTTTAATGCATGATTGTATTACACAGACAAGCAAACAAGCAAAGCCTTTGGTTCTCCTTAGGAAGGAATGAGATGATGTCCGGATAGAAGCTGGTTGCAATCCTTATAGTAAGTCAGAGTCAGGGCAAAATATGACTCACATCTCAGCATGTAAAGTAACAGTAACAGAGGGACGAGCGAGGAAGCTGGGATGCTTCTAATCCATCAGCTTTATTCTTTCTACTGTGTTACACCTTGCTCCCCTGCTGAGGAAAAGAAAACTTGAAAAAAACCCACACCATTATCTTTATTTGTGCATTTTGGTATTGATAAAAGGAAAGAAATAAAGCCACATGTGAAGTAGCTGACCCAGTTCTGAATTCTCAGATCAGCTGCATGAAGGTTAAGTTCAAGGAAAAATGAGCCAGTCTGGCTTGGATAGCATGGACAGGGCAGGTATAGGAAGCAGCACTGAGCCTTTTCACCTCTTACTTTTTTTTAAGAGGGGGAAAAAAGCTGCAGACTATTTTTAGCCCTTGAATAGTCTTGTTAGAGGAAGGATCTGGGAATGTCCAGTGTCTGTGCATAAATTCCTAAGAAGGGAATGAAATGGCTGAAATAAAAGGAAGGCCACATACATTTAGTTTTGGGTACTGTCATGATCAACATGGTACATTAGAAAAAATGAATGTAATGAACTTTAAATATTTTATTTATTATCCCACCTTTATTATTTTTATAAATAACTCAAGGTGGCAAATATACCTCATACTCCTTCCTCCTGCTATTTTCCTCACAGCAACAACCCTGTGAAGTAGCTGAGAGAGAGTGACTGGCCCAAACTGAATTACTTAAAAGCATTTTAAAAAGTGTAAAAGTAATATTCTATTACAATATTTTATAGTACAAGGGGGAGAATAACACAATTTATTAATAGTAACACAATACTAAATGATTCCTTCATCCCAGCCAGGCAGATTTTTACTTGCATGTAGATTATTTTTTACCAAGCACTTCCACTAAAACATTCAAGTAACATATCTTCTAACAAGCTATAGAAACCAACAATGAAAATAACTCATTCAGCACGAGTTATTCATTGGTTGTTACATCTTCATTCAATCATAGACCCAGTTCCCCATTACCAAACTTTCACTCTGCCAGAAGGCCAGGATTATATTCTCCATCACAAAGCCTGGATTTTGCAAGGAACTCTTTTATTACTTCATTAACACAATTTATTTATTTATTTATTTATTTAGTTGTATTTATATGCCACCCATCTCCCGAAGGACTCGGGGTGGCTCACAACAGTAACAATAAAACCAACAATAAATAAAATTAAAATCCAATTAAAATACCAAGTAATTAAAATTCCCAGACAGATCAGGCAATTTGATTAAAAAGCCATGTCTTCAGGTCTTTGCAGAAAGTACGGAGATCAGGGGCTGTCCGGAGTCCAGTGGGTAACTTGTTCCAGAGGGTCGGTGTGGCCACAGAGAACGTCCTCATCCTGGGTACCCTCAGCCGACAATGCCTGGCCAAAGGCACCCAGAGGAGGGCAGCTCTATGTGAGCGCACTGGGCGGTGGGAGGCTGGTAGAAGGTGATCCTGCAAGTAACTCTACCCTTCTCTCTCTTTTTTCCACATCGAAATGCCAAAGAATGAAGATGCAAGACTCACCACCCACCCTGGACTTCTATTCTTAATCTTTATTCTTAAAACACCTTTGACTCATTTTTCCTTTACAGAAATAGAGACAGTAGGATGCAAAATCATGTCCCTAGATCAGATGCATTTCAAGGGAGGAATGTATTTGATACATCTTGCCATTTGTTCAATATTTGAATGACTTATTTTTTAATTGTATTTGTTGCTTATTTCATGTTGCTAGGTACTTCCAAATGGCAAATTCCTAAGAAAGAGGCAATTGTACAATTATTATTTTGTCTGGATAGAAAAATGATGGAAGTAGTGGGAAAGATGGATTTTTTTAAAAAAAAAGGAAGACCATTTTTTTGGACTATAAGACGCACCTAAAATTACAGGAGGAAAACAAGAATAAAATAGTTTTTGGCCTCTGCGCGTCCAATTGTTGCCCCCCCCAGGCTCCCAGAAGCACTCTGCAGTGCTCCACATGGCCGGTTCTCACCAAAAATGGGCCCATGTTTGGCCTGCAGAGGTCTTCTGGGGGTTAGGGAAGGTGTAAATGCAATGCGCGGAGGGCTTGGGAGCCCCAAAACAGGCCCATTTTTGGTGAAAATGGGCCATGCGGAGCACTGCAGAGCCCTTCTGGGATCCTGGGAGGGTGAAAATGCAATGCACGGAGGGCTTGGGAGCCCAAAAACGAGTCCATTTTTGGCAAAAATGGGCCCGTTTTTGATGAAGAATGGAGAGCGGAGCACTGCAGAGTACTTCTGGGAACGGTGGAGGGTGAAAACACAACGCACAGAGGGTTCAGGAGGCCAAAAACACCCATATTCGGTCTATAAGACGCACCTAAATTTTCACTCACTTTGGAGGGGGGGGGGGAGGTCCGTCTTATACTCCAAAAAATACAGTAATGACTGCTTCACTCAACATCCAAGATTCCAGTCCCAATTTTAGTCATTAGTCGAGGATTACCTGTACATCAAACTGTCTTTCAAAGAAAGCTATTGTATACTTAAAAAGAAATCCATGTAATGTCTCTGATGTATTTCTGTTGCTGCTTTCTCATATAGCCTGTAATCCCCATGTATCTGGTATGGTGCCAGAAGAGCATTCCTAATGGCTCAAAGGCTATTGAAAGGTGAAAATAAAAGTTGCAGGCTGAAGACAAAATGAAAAAAAGCACTGTGAAAAAAAGAGACAACCAAAAAGCTTAAAATATTTTGAAAGCTGTAGTGTTTCCATTACAATACTGAAGCATCCACTTTCATAAATCACCTTGTGTTTTGAGGAGAAAATGCCTTATATTTTTTTAATTTTTATTTTCATGTTTTTATTTTATTTTATTGAACATTGTATGCTGTGGGCAAAGCAAGAAAGCTAGATGGCAATATATCAGACAGACAGACAGACAGACAGACAGACAGAGATGCATACACACTCACATAAATAACAGAAGTTAGTTTGGTGTGATAGTTAATTCATAAGGCTGGAAATCAGGAGACTGAGTTCTAGTCCTGCCTTAGGCATAAAGCCAGCTAGGTGACTTTGGGCCAATTATTCTCTCTCAACCCTAGGAAGGAGGAGGCAAGGGCAAACCACTTCTGAAAAGCTTTGTCAAGAAAAAATAAAGGACTCATCCAGACAATAGCCAGGAGTCAGCATTTACTTGAAGGCAAGCATTTTTACAATCTTTTATGATGCAGGCTCAACAACTACAATATGGTATGCCTGGTTGCAGTTATTAAATGATCTTGCAGGTCATTAAATGGATGGAGTCCTAGATAAGCGTGGGGTGGTTCAGGGGGAAGGAAATACTGGGAGGTCCAGGGCAGGCCATGTGCGAGCGTCGCTCTCTGTTCAGGAGCTGCAAATTCTCCCTGCCAAAACACAAGCAGAGTTTTCAGCTCCTGAGTGGAAAGATACTTGCACGCAGACTGTGCTGGGCTTTCCATGGCCTCCCCCATTGCCCTGAGGTTCCCTGCACTCATTATCTTACCATGCTGTCTCTCTGTTCAGGAGCTGAAAAGCCTGCTCGGATTTCAGCTCCTTTTTGTCTCTGTGACGTGGCTGAAAGAGCTGCCTGCTGAAGGATTTCAACTTTGGTACCTGCTTGGATTGCCAAATTCTTCAGCAGGCAGCTCTTTCATCTAGCTACAGAGACAAGGGGCAGTCCGCTCAGCAGGCAGCAGCAGCAGCTTGCAACCTTCCCTGCCCACTTCCCCACTGACTTTTGGCAGAGAAGATTGCAAACAATGATCACATGATTGTGGGATGCTTGACAACAGACTGTATGTGTGAACAGGTTACCAGGCATCCAGATTGCAATCACATGATTATTGGGGGGGTGGGGAGGCAGTGCAATACTTAGCAAAGGTCAGAAGTGCTTTACAAAGCGGAAATCACCTTTTCAAGGCTGTTGCTAATTGGCACCATTGTTAAGTATGCTAGTGATTAAAGCATTAAGCTAGAAATCAGGAGAGTGTTAGTTCTGGTCCAACTCAGCTGCCATTTAATCCTGATCATATCTAAACAGAACTAGGTCCTTCTGAATGAAATATTTTTTTACTTACTAATAAGGATGCTTAAGGCCATATCCTTTCATCTCCATTCTAGATGAATGATACTTTCCAGAAGACAGAATTTTATAGGAACTTGCTTGAAAATGCTGAAACTTGTTTCCCTACCATAGAAGATGCTGCATCTGTTGAAATTCTCCCCATTTATACAATTTTTATGACACAAAAAGCTTTGGCAAAACTGCATCTGAGTTAATTTTAGCCAACATTATTTCTTTATCCTTCTCAAGAGAAAATGCGAGACTTCTAAAAAAATATGTTGCACTTAGTCCAACTGCTCTCTATCATTTCATATAAATATTAAAATGGTCATGATTAAACATTGAAATTGCTGACCTGATTTATCTCAGAAGTTTTTTTCAACCCATATTTCACATCAGCCATATTCTGTGGTATTAGATTACATTAATACACAGTGCAGTATCGTTAGCATGAAATACCTTCTGTAAAGGGAATCAATATTGCTGATAACATCACAATTGTGACCATACCAACAGGAGAAGTGAATGATGAGTTTTTGATTCATTATGTCTAACTCCCCACAACCTTCCCATCTCTCTTTTTATGAAAATAAGTACTTTTCTGAGGCTTCCAGCAGAAGTATGGCAAACTGAAAATGGCTCTGTGAAAATGAAGCCAACAACCATGGAAAAATATATGGAGTTAGTATGTAGACCAGTTCCTTGGAACTTCTCCACATACCTGAGGAACCACCTTACCCTGCTGACCCCATCGGTCAAGGAATTCTGGGTGGTGGGGTCCAGGAGAAGAGCCTTTTCTGCATGGCTCTCACCCTCTAGAACAGGGGTGTCAAACTCAATTTCATTGAGGGCTGCATCAGGGTTGTATTTGACCTTGGGGGGCTGGGGTGGGCGTGGCTAGCTTGACATCACTTATGTCAGGGGCGTTTGTGGTGGCCTGAGCACTCTGCTAGTGAAAATGGGCTCCCGAGCTCCATTTTCAGCCGCGACGGCCTTCTGCTGCCCCCTGTTTTTGCTGGTAGAGGGTAGCAGGAGGCCTTTGCGGCTGAAAACAGAGCATGGGACGGCCACATGCAGCCCTCCCAAGCACCATTTTTGCTGGCAGAGGCACCATGGGCCAGTCCTTTGCTGTTTCTAGGGTGGCCCCGCAGGCCAGATCTAAGCACCCTGCGGGCCAGCTCGGGCTCCTGGGCCTTGAGTTTGTCACCCCTGCTCTAGAACATTGTGCTCCTGAAGGTGAGATCCACTCTTCTGCCCTTTTGGAAGAGCCTTAAAACCCAGCTCTGCTAATTGACTTGGGGTCCCTATGGGAGCATTCCATACTGTGGTGATGAGTAGATTAAGAAAAGATTCTATCTCTACCCTGCTGTATATTTCTCCTTCCTTAGTTATCGTTAATTTTAATGGTAATATTTGTTTGAATGTTTTATACTGTGATTTTTAACTTGTTGGAAGCAACTTGAGTCACTTGATGGCAAGATGGGTGGCGTATAAATTTAATAATAAAAACAAGAGGATGGGAGATCAGCCACATGGATTCTAGATGGCTGCTCCTTGTGAGGAGATAGCACAACAGTGGTTTTCCATGGGTTTGAATGCTGGGAGATGATGGGATTAGTCATCTGGACATAGGTTCCCTGTTTTGTTTTAATCTGCAGGTTGGAGGAAGACTTACCATCTCACTCTTAGGTGCTGTTTTTGGTCTTCCATACTCAGTCTTCTATATGACTACACACATATAGGGCTAAACATATATATTGGATCCTACCAGGGGTGAAATGCTCCCGGTTCAGACCGGATCGCCCGATCCGGTAGCGATGGCGGTGGGTGGTTGGGAGGACCGGTAGCAAAATCCCTGCCCCACCCCCATGCCCAGCTGAGCCACGCAATTATCAGAGGTGTTTCTTTTTTAAAGCATTTTTTCTACAACCCCTTCGGCTGAAAAAATGCTTTTAAAGTAAAAAAAAAAAAGCCTCTGAGGATCGCGCGGCTCAGCTGGGATTGTCAGAGGCTTTTAAAAGCATTTTTTTCTGCAGCCTCTTTAGCCAAAGAAGGTGTAGAAAAAATAGTTTTAAAATAAAAAAAAAGTTGGCCACACCCACCCAGCCACATTACCCCTCACCAAGCCACGCCCACAGAATCGGTAGTAACGAATTTTATATTTCACCACTGGATCCTACCTAATTTAGCCTAGAACCTTCTTTTTGTTGGAGTAGTTCATCTTACACAGAGGATATATTTTTCCAGAGAAAGAATAGCACTAGCACAGCAGGGGTCCCCAAACCCCGGGCTGCAGCCCGCTAATGGGACTTCAGCCAATTGGAACCAGCCTGTGGAAGTGGTGGGTGAGCACGTGTGCGTGCACATCCCCTATTGTGTGAGCAGTGGGGAAGCATGTGTGCGCTCCATTTGCACGAGAGGTAGGCACCTGCCACTCGCACAAATGGATCTGCGCATATGTTTGTGCCTGCCACTCACACAGAACCATCCCCTCTCCTCCCCCTGCCTGTCTGCAAAGGTGGAAAGGTTGGGGAACTCTGCATTACAACACTCTCTGGGTGGTATACAACGTTAGCATATTGCTCCCAACAATCTGGGTCCTCATTTTACCGGCCTTGGAAGGATAGTAGGTTGAGTCAACCTTCAGCTGGTCAGGAAGAAACTGATAAATGAGGGATAGATAAATACCTTCACCAATTTTAGGATTGCATAGTAAACCTACTCATTTATTAAGTGTCACAAATAGCAAGAGAAACATCTCAGCAAAAATTAAATTATCTATTTCTAAACAATATTCTTTTCTGAACATAATTAGAGCTAACAATGCACACCCATTTAAAGCCATTACAAATGCTGGAAACCAAATACCATCTGGCTCCTCCACACAGTTGGGATCTTGGTCAGCTGCCTTGATTGCCCAGAGCCTGGGATAATCTTATGCATTTTTCAAAGCTTATTCAGTTGAATAAAATATAGCTAGCTGCTAACTTTGAAAAAGACAGTTAAGGAAACATACTGAAGTAGAACATTATAATAAGTAGATATTGTAGTCAAGGTAATGAGCATCCAAGATGCAGTTACCACAACATAACCCAAGTTGCACAGATATTTCTCTAAAAAATCTATTATAAAATAGATAATTATAAAAATCTGAGCTATTATAAAATGGAGAGTCAGTTGAGGGTTGGGTATTGTCTACTCTGAATTGAATAAATTGGTTTAATATGAACACTTGGCTCTTTCTTATGCCTTCTGAGAAATAGGATATTTTTGTTGTCATCAACACTGCTTAAAGATGGCGCTCAATAATGCTACATAGGTTTAACTTTTAACTATGCTTCCTGAATTCCATTTCCCATTGCCGTGTGTATGGGGGGGCGGGGTGTCTTGACCTGGTGTAATACTTCAAAATTCTAATAAAGTAAAGTCATAAAGTTTATGCTAAGTATTTTTTTTTGCTTTGATTTTTTTTTTGCTTTGATTTATATGCCGCCCTTCTCTGGAGACTCAGGGCGGCTTACAGTGCGTTAAGCAATAGCCTTCATACTTCTGTATATTTATACAAAGTCAGCTTATTGCCCCCCACAATCTGGGTCCTCATTTTACCCACCTTTTGTAGCTTTTATTGGGTTATAAGACATAAGGTGCTGAGAAGGCACATACCATATTGCCCCTCTGCTGCTCTGTGAGGTAGCAATGCATACTGAGCAAATATATGTGCACACTGGATCACAATATCTAATCAAAGCTTTACTTAGATGACAAATACAGGCGAAGATTTTGAAATTGCAGAAACATTCAGATTACTATTAAACAATTGCACAACGCTGCATCTGAATTGCTATGGTTTTGCTTTTCCAATCTTCATCTGTAACACCAAACGTGAATCTCTGAAATGTCAGCATCTGCAAAGTTTTTTACAAATACAGATCTCTGAAAATATATAAATTTTTGCTCTTCTCATTATTTGAGTCTCTTGTTCCTTTTCCCCCATTTGTCTTTGTTCAAGAACATGGTAGAGGGAGTTTGAGGGAGTCCACTGTTACATTGGTGAGGGGCATGTGGGTGTCAGAACAACTTAAGTATAACCATCTAAATCAGAGGTATCAAACTCAATTTCATTGATGTCTGGTAGGGGCAGTAGTTCAGAAAGTGCTGAGTGAGAGTGGGCTGCCTGCATTGTTACCTAATTACACTTCTCTGCCTTGGTTCTTGAAGAATACCAAGAAAGAAAAAGTGAGAAAAACATGTCTTTGTGTTTCTGAACTATCGTATAACAACTTCCATCTCTTCCCCCATCTATGACTGGAGACCCCTTTGTTAATGAAATAGCAGCACACCCTTGCTTGTACTGATAGTTTTTATCCTGGAATTTAAAGAGTTGCCAGCCGCCAGAAAGCTTTGCAATATTTGGAAGAACTGTAAATATTGCCATTATAATCTCTAGCCATCGTGAACAGCTTGCAGAATGGAATTCTAGGAGTTACAACCTAACTTGACTGGGGGATACCTTGCAGGAGAAGAGTGATGTAATAAACAGTCAAGAAAAGACTTAGTAACCTCACTGAGTGGCCTAGTGCAGAGGTTGGCAAATGTGGCTCTTTTACAACCTGTGGACTTCAACTCCCAGAATTCCTGAGACAGCCAAGCTGGCTCAGGAATTC